>JANHFX010025931.1:0-22500 GCA_027560015.1 Chloroceryle amazona
GGTTTTACACACCCCCCCAAGCCAGCCCACAGGAGGTCCATGTCCATCCCCTCTTTTTTTTTTTTAAACGCATAGCTTCCCCTCCACTGTTGCTAAGGAAATAATTTTCCAGGTGTACACAGATCACAACTGAAGCTACTGGCCAAAATTACTGGTAATCTAATTCTTTTCTCCTGCGACAAAGCTGCTTTAAGTTGGCTAGCAGCATTTTAGATGCTAAATCTCATGGCGGTCTCTCGGTTTCCACCGCTGCATGCCCTTTCTTTTCTTTCGGGGAAGGCTCCTTCAGTTTGACCTGTCTAAAACATACGGCTCTGCACCTCTGCACGTCAGAGCTTCCCAAAACTGTAGGGTTTTACCCACACAAATAAAGCCTCTGCATCTGCAGTGCAATCTCAGTGTGACAAAACCGTCTTGTGAAGGGCAACAGCAGTGAGCTGGGTAGAAAAGGAGGAGAGAGACATGGCGGAAAATTTCACGGGTGTTTGCTCCCTAACTTTCAGGTTAACTTTCCCCCTGCTTCTGCTGATAATTGTGCTGCAACTCAGGCTCCCGGCACATCTGGACACATGAAGGTCTAGATGAAAAGGGACCTGAAATCCACAGTCTCTACCTGGACTCGATGTAATTATTTTGCAATTTTGATGGTTTTCGCTTTGTTGAAAAGCTCTTCTTTTTAAAGCCTTTTTCTTTATTTCTTTATTTTTTTGTCCCCTTCACCCTCTAGTTCTCCAGTTTCAGGAGCAATTTTAGCTTTCGAAACAGGAAACAAGAGTCAAAATCTTTCTGTACGGGTTTTGCTCAGTCCTTCACTACTATTTTTCTCTGTTAAGTCCCTAAGAGCTACAGTTTTTGTTGCCCCATCTTGTAGCCTTGTGGGGTAAATAATGCCATATTAGGACTTTGTGGAACAAAACTGTTCCTTTGTTTGTTTGTTTCTCCATTTGCTTATTATTAGTGTTTGAAATACACCACAGGAAAACTTGCTGGCAGAAAATATTCCCTTGCATTTTTACTATGTTTCCTAGAAAAGGAGTCTCTCTCCACCCCCAAATAAATACAGTAAAATAGCAATTGGTTAAAAGAGGAACCAGCATAAAGTATTTAAATAACATTTTATACATGATTATCTTGCAGTTTTGTTTTATCCAACAGAGTACTGCTGCACAGCAGTTTTGGGAAGCATCCCTATGTTTAAAAAAGCAACTGTGTTCAAGTTTGATTCCTACCTGTTGTGCCTTTTAAGCCAGGATTACCTATAACACCTGTCACATAGAGTTACCCAGGCTGACTGCAGCTTTGGGAAGCTACAATATGGGTTGTGATTAATTTGAAGATTTCAGAATAATACTGTTATAAAAGCTACACTCTGGACAAAAATAGGATTAAGCTCTGAGGATGTATATGAGCTAAAAGTGTTGAAAGCTAAGTCCCTGTGCCACTGCTCATGATGGGCAGTTTAAAATGACAGACTTTGCTAAATTCACATTAAAGTAGAAATGTTTTCAATTATTCATCTTCATTGACTTCATATTGTCTTTTTTTTTTTTTCTCTCAGTGCTTAAACTGATAATTACTTTGAGCAAACAGGCAGCCAGTTCCCATAGAAATGCTTTAATAGAAATGGTCGAAAGTTCTCGTAGTAAAACCTTCAACCTCACCACTATAATAAATAAGCCCAGCACTTTGATGAAAATTAACACTAGTTTTGTAAAGAACACATTGGGGGATTGCAGACAGGTCTTATCTTTAGTTCCAGTCAACTAGCAATCCTGAAAGAGTTTGCATCATCATCAGAGCAGGCCATTTGATAGGATTCTGCTGCTGAACCTAATCAATCTATGGAATACTGTGGCTGCGCGGTGTAACAAAGCTAAAATAGATTTACAAATGGGGTTTTAGAGGATAAGCTCCTCCATAGGATTACATATTGATTTTAAATATAAAAAGCTTATCATATAAACCATAACTACAAAAATAGTGAACCTATGCATAAATCCTTTTAGAAGAGCACCCACTTCAAACTATAAGCCAAGAATAAATCAAGATGTACAAAATCCTAAAGAAGATCCATTTCTTGGGCAGAAAACGAACACACCACCCCAAGGTGTGCAAAAATGAACTTATCTTTTCTAAGGAGGCATTAAATCTAAAAAAAAACAAAACAAAACAAAACAAAACCTGGAGAGAGAGGAAAGGTAGCTGAAAGTAAGGCATCCTGCCACTTGGTTGTGGACATGGTAAAAATCAGGCTCTGAAATGCAGCACCTTGTTTACGCGAGCCGGTCGGCTCCCAGGCAAGACAGCCCAAACGCCTTCCCATGTCCGCAGGTTAAAACAAACCCTGCGACTTCTGTTTCCTCTGGCCTGTTAGGCAGGGGTTGCAGGCCCTTCTCAGTCGGAGCGGTCTCGGCAGCAGAAAGCGAGAAACACTTTCTAGCTGGACGAAGGCAGCGCGTTAACTCTTATCTCTGCGGCTAAACAGGGCAGCAGTGGGGGGGAAAGCATGCCTTTTTTTACCACCCTCGGTCATTCCCGTGTTCCGCGTGAAGTGCCGCAACACTCCAAAAGGCTATTCAGCTGAGTATGCCTCCATTTTAGCGGGTGGCTAAGAGGACACTGTCTCCACATCACTGAACATTATAACGGTCAGCACCTCCAGACGCCAGTGCTGTCCACACGCTGCCTGCGCAGGCAGGGCAGGCCGGCCGCCAATAAACCGCCTTTATCTGCAATCAGCAGGCTGCTACCTTTTGCAAGGCTTTTTTTTTTTTTTTTCTTTTTTTTTGCCTTTCCTTTTCCCCCCCTGTCATCAACTAGCTAAGTAAATTGGTTGATAGATTTTTAAACTGCACAGTCACGCGTGGAAGAGTTAGAGCAATTTACCAAAAGAGTAATTATCACCTTTCAAAGACTTTTTTTTTTTTTTAAGTTCCAGTTTGGGTTGGTGTGTTCTGCCTTTCTTTTAGACAAACAAACTGGTCCCGTCCTGTTGTATTTTTTTTTCCCCCCATCTTACATATTTCAGGTTTGGAATCAGTGCTGGTAAAAGTGAAGTCTTTCACAGAGCCCAAGCCCTCATTAGCAATCAGCTAAATGGCCTCATACCAGACAGCGCTGGGCTGTTTGGGCAGCCCGTGCTTCTTCGGGGAAGTCCTATTATAAATGGTGTGTAGTTCTGTTGGTGCTTCCCAAAAAGTGCATCTTTGCACCCCAGCGTACGTTGGGACCCAGAAAGTGATAGAACGCTGATGCACACATTGAGAGGCAGCGTCACAACAGTGTATTTTGAGTTTTCTCAGGTGTTTTCTTGGGGGAGTTTCTCCTTTAATATGTTTTTTTTTAGGTGAAAGCAGATAGCTGCTAAAAGTTCTAGCAGACTAAATCCTACTGAGGGTTAAAATGCTAAATGCAGACTTTGTTGTATAAATAAAAAAAACCCCAACCAACAAAGTTCTCTAGCACATATGTTTTATCTGTAAGCCTGTTCACCGTATCAGCAGCACAAAAAAAAAAAAAAAAGAGAGAGAGAGAGAAACTAGAGGACTCTCCCAGGTTTGGGCATCCCTCTCTGAACTTACAAAAATAAATACAAAAAAGGACGGATATTTGTTCAAGTCAATGTGTGAATGGCACAGGCTACTAGACAGTTAAAGGCTGCTGCTAGGACATTCCAAGACAGTAAAAAATAGAAGAGGAAATTAAACATTGGAATTTTGGATTTAAATCCAGTACCCATTAGCTCCTCTCTGGTTTTAGAATATTTTCTGTTTGAAATATGTCATTAGGATGGTTCCCAATTAGTCTGGCTTGTCTCTGCAGAAAGCAATGTATATATTTATGACTTAAAATTTATCCATGACTATAGTGAACATACTCTTATGTAAAAAATATAACCATAGGCAGAGAGATAGGAAAAAGCTACCTGAAACCTGCTGCTTACGCTCCCAGTGAAGTCTCCAAACTAATTAGAATTGATTTATTATGGATCAGGTACCTTATCAGGTGAAGAAAGAAATTACCATGGACAGTCAAAGGGTTGAGAGGTCAATACAGAATAGCAAAATCAATTTGCATTGATTAGACAAAAGGTCCATTTTACAGAGCCCAAAGGATTAACTTTTAAGCAAACATCTTTGAACTATAGGACAGCATTTATGACTGAGAGGTATAAGTGGTGCAGCATTAGAAAACACTTAAGATATTTAAATAAGAAAATAATTCAAGCAATGGTTTAAGCTATCTGGATGTTTATTTTTTATTATGAATCATCCCCAGGATTACTGTACAATTCACTTGAAAACCCTATGGAAAGGATGCAATTGTTTCATTTATCCCATGTGTCAATCTTCCCATGAGTTTTCATTCAGGTAAGGTGACTAAACTCGGGAGACTTGCAGAGAAAGGAAAAAATCTGTGCAAAGGATCTCACTAATCCTGGTGTTGCTTGTGATGAAATATTTACTTGGCAAGTGTAGTGTTTTACCACCAAAACTGATGAGACTTTTTTTTCCCCCAGCGAGACACTGTTGTACATTAAAAGGAGGATGCTCCCTTCTGTGGGTCACCCCTTCCATTTTCTGTGGCACTGAAAGCGGTGCGATGCCAGAGAAAAGCCAGGAGAACATTAATGCAACAAAAAATAATAAACCCTAGACAAATAATCTTTACCCCCTTGACATGTTGTTTTCAAAGTTTATTCCAGGAAGACCGTCCCAAGGATATGTTCCATATCTTGGACTTTTTTTTTCTCCCCTGAATAAAACTTAAGAATGGGATTGAGGACCCAGTGTATTTGCTGTATGCTATCACTTGAAAGGATGTAAATAACAGCATTAATTCTTAAGTGGGCTTCAGAAAAGCCTCTGTGTTTGGTACTTTCAGGTAGCCACCTTCAGCAGCAAACACTTTCCTTCCCTTGGTACCCAGCATTGCTCTTACCTTCGATAGCAAGCATTGCTCTTAGCTCCCGGTTCAGCAGTTCGTAGCGCCTTTCTAGGTCATGTTCTTTTTCCCTAGGCAAGTTGCAAAAGTTCATCAATATGTTAATTACTAAATCATTAAACACTTAAAAGAACCTTTAACTTACATTGATTTTAGGACTCATAACCGACTTTTCTCTTTAACTTTAAGCTACTCCAAACAAATGATACACAAACTTAAAACCTTGCTCAGGTGGCATATTCAGTAACAGGCCTTTTTATTTTCTATAACGTCAGCTTTAATTCCATCAGTTTAACTCTATTGTGCTACAGGACATAATTATTTCATATTCATCCTCAGAGCGGCTGTTGTGGAATGTCCTAAGTATAAAACATTCCTGTGGATCTAATGAACAAATTCCAGCATCAGGCTATTCACCAAGATAATATGACACTGGAAGTATTATCCTATATACATTCGGCCCTAATGAATAATGAAAATTAGACACAGGATTAGAAAGCTTAGTATTTTGAAGGTAGAATCTTCTGTCAAGTTCAGACACGGTAGGAAATTTGTGAGCACAGGCTGTTCCCAGGGAAGTATGCACGCATCTACACTAGGTGGCATTACTGAAAGAAATATAATCAAACCGAAAGCAGCTGGAAAAAAGGCGCTGAGGGCAGAATGCCTCTGAAAAGGATCAGCGTCTTCTCTCTTCCTTGCCGGTGCTAGCAAAAAAAAGTTTATTTGTCCATACTTTGCAGTATTGGTGGTATTATTGGACTGTGACTGATTCACTAATATCCCTTCAGCAGTCCGGTGCTGCTAAACTAGCGATGGGACTGACGATTTCTACAAAGCAGGCAGTGATTCAAATTTTGCTTCCTCTCCAAATAGTCTTCACCTGTCACATCTGCAGCACAATCCAAATCTATCTGTGCATTTCTAGCATGTAATTTTATTCTACTGCTGGGCCTTTGAAAATATAACTGTGCTAAGTATTTCTTTAATTATTTTTTTTCCACAGTTCTGGCTAATCTTGTGTCATTGCACACTTCTCATTTTCAAGTCTGAAATATGAGAAAAACAAGTTACTCAATGTGTTCCACAAACCAATCGTACTATGCGCTGTTAAGGGAATATTTTTTAAACCTAATGGGAAGAGAGGAAGAAAGTTTTGCATCTATCTGATGGGTAAATATTCCAGTAAATCATCCTTTTGTAAATATGTATGTCCATCCATACTTACAAAAGAGAAAGCTGGTTCATTCGTCTTATTAAGGCATTCTTCTTATTAACCAGCATGAACCATTCCTGCATCATAGCTTCTTCTTCTTCTGTGTTTCTTCCTGCAATCAAAAGAGTTTCATTACCCACATGGCATTTCACAAATTGAGCTACCTTTCATTTCAGGTTTTGGAGTGTATGTCTCCAGTATCACTGAGCACTACAAAGTGTACTCTCAAATGGTAAAAATATCATATAAGTCCTGCCACACAGTCCTGCTTGCTCTGTAAATAAATCTTTGAAAGCAGTCATTCTTCAGCATACATCTTAACTGTTCTTTATCATGCCAAAACCCTGACCTAAATAAACACCTTTTAAAAAGTACTGTATCTTTTAAATTCTCCTGAAAGAATGATGTTGTTGTGATCTTCCCAATGAAAAAAAAAAACCCTGCTGCTAAAAGACATCTGGTCATCACAGGCTTCGAAACACAAAAGCAATCCTTGTGGGCAAGATTCACTCCACCCTTGCAAACCCAGCACAGTCAGGATGATGTGGTAAGGATCAAAGTAGCTGCAGAGGAGATGGCATTCCCAATCCCTTGGCCAAGGTGTGGGCACCTGCTCAGCTCCTCTGTGTTTATAGCCATTCTTCAAGACGATGAGCTGGAAAGAACAACTCCTCTCCTCAACCTGCAATCAAAGGGGCCATCTGCACAAATACAAAGAATTTTGAGGTCCAGGCACCCAAGAGTCCTGATGTGTGCATGCATGGTCTAGCAGCCCTTTCCCCAGCCCATGTCCTCTCAGGAAGGATCAGGACCCTCCATAGACTGTCTGCAAGCAGTGCTACGCTCTAGCAGACTCTATATTACCATCTCTGCACTACTAAGCCACAGGGGCGAAATGCAGATGAGCATTCAGAAAGCTCCAGACTGTCCTTTCCACATGGCAAGGTTGCTCATCCAAATCCCTCTCTCTGAGCTCAGGAACTAGGAGCAATCTCATCAAAGTCCTTGGTAGACACTCCACCTCCTTACTGATGTGCCAGTGTCAGAGGAGCATGAGCTGGGTCTTCTGAGTACTTCTGGCTTTGACACTGCTTCACCGGGAGACTGTGGGCAGATCTCTGAGTTTAAGTGCCTTGTGTGTAATATGGAGATAATCACCCATAATGTCTTGCAAGGGTGTTAAAAGTTAATTCTTTGATGTTTGTAAATGGTTTTGAAATCTCTGATGCAAGGTGCTGTACACTCAGGGAAACTTTCTTATTAATTTAAACCATAAGATCCCTAGTTGCAGAGAAACAATTTCCAGCATCAGAAGCTGGAAAGACACCAGAAAAAATACTGGTTTACTCTAAAAGAAAGCTTTCATTTTCTGAATGGGAGCATTTGAAATGCTTGCACGTACGTGTCTGTCACATGCATGTTCACACCCCAATGCCACAGTAGTGTGCAAGCCCAGATCTGCATGGAGAACCACCTCCTCACCTGGCTATGACCCTGCTGTGTGCAAGGGAAGGTCATCAGCCTTCTGCAAACTGATTCCCCCCACCATAGCCTGTGGGTTTGGTGCATCCGTGCAAAGGAAGAAAAAGGAGATGAACAGGGAAATGGGTCAGCTTAGGGGAGAGCTGGTGGACCCACACAGTAGAAAAATTTATGCTACTTGACATGCTCTTCTTTCTGATGTAAGACATTGCCCCATATCAACTTACCACCCTGGGCAGCTCCTGATTGATGAAACTGTTCCTGAAGAGTGCTTTTAGGGTACGTATTTGCTAGCAGAGGGATGGGAAGGGCAGAACATTTTAAAGTGGAGATGGCCCTGCAGCCTTTTTTCAAACAGAAGCAGCAGGGTCCAGCTCCTGGACGATGGAGCAATGAAGAAATAAATTTGTCACGTAGAAATCCTCTCCCCCAGGACCTTCAGCTTCTGATTTTGTGCAGAAAATATTTTGCCAAGGCATTTACAATAACATTCATCAGTTCAGCCCTTCCTCAAAGAGGATTAAAACTTAGAAGTACTCTTTGCTGTTAAGTTACAGATCAAAGGCGTTACTGTATTGGTCCATCTAACAAGGTCTGCTTTTAGAAGTAGATGATAATCAATATTAGCAACCTTTCATTGAAATGCACCGAGTGGCTGAAATTTATCTAGGGGAGAGGGAAAGAAAAAGGAGATAGATTGTCTTTTTTTATCCTCACAAAATGACCTATCTGTTCTGTAACCCATGAGATTTCCACACTGCTGGTGAAAAAAAGTTCTCACCACCAGACATATATGGCTATAGTAGCATTTTCATTGATTTATGACACTAAATTTTGGGGGGTTGGGGTGTCCTGTGACCTCTGGCTAGAATATTTAATTAAAAATGCAAGCTCTTGCTGCATTTCATTTTGCAAGCCTTGAAAAAGAAATGGGAGACAAATGTTTCAAAAGAGTTGGAGTCAATGGTGGATCTGAACTTGAATTTCATGCCATGCAATCTCGAGGTAAGAATGTAAACTTGGAGATATAAGCCTCTTTCTATTAATGCGTTCCTCCTTAATAAAGTTAGTTGTGTGGATTTAGGTAAAGCTTGGAACCATCAAGTCAGATCTGAACAGGTGCCTATTCTGATATTTCCATGCTGACACCAAAGCATATGCAATATCCATAGAAGAGGCTGGTTTAAAAGTGAGTTAACAAAGTCTTGATTGTTTTTACAGAATTTTTAATCTGTTTTTGTATTCGCTTTGGACCCATGTGATGCCCTGACACCAGTCATGTGATATCGGCTGCGATAGGCACAAATCCCCAGGCAACAACAAAAGAAGAAAGAGTAAAAAAGAAAAAGCTGAGAAAAAGCTCGCAATTTGGAAAAAGGCCAATTGTACCCTGGCGAAAGGCCTTTTTGATCAGTGAAATGACACATGTGTGCAATATTAATAGCAGTTGATGCTGATATTTTATTTGTTGACCACCAGCCTTTTAAATTCTTGTGCACGGAGCTGAAACAGATTCTTCCCAGGCAAGCAAAATAAAGATGAACTCCCATATATAAGAAATTAAAATAACTCTCTTCAGCACACAGAGTGCCATTAGCATGTTACTTTTTTTCCCCTTCCCCCTTGGTGTAAGGATGCACATGAAACACTTTGAACAAAGAAAAATGTGTGTTGTTACTGCAGTGATATTGCAAGCTAAACTCACATTTACAATTTGTAAATAGAAAATTAAAGTAAAGGGCTTTCTTCAACACAGTTTCACTCTTAAAACCCTGGTGCTGTTGGGGTTGTTTTTGTTTCCACTTCCCAAGTGTAAAACAAGTATTTAATTGACTTGCTATGAATGCTTGAAAATTAAAACTGTGAAAATATCTGTGTTGTGCTTGGGGGAAAAAACAAAAAGGTACAGATTATTTAAATGAAGTGAAAAACATGTTTGAGAACAAATCGATCCCATGCATGCAAACCCCTTATCTGAGCCAGTACAAGATGATGAAAATCTATAAATAGCCCACAGATCTTTAACTTAAATTTTTTTCCATGATACATGCATTACACTATTGTTTTCAATAAAAAAACAACAACAACAACAACAAAACCCTTTTAAAGCTAGTAAGTTGGACCATTACAAATTAATCCTGACTTTAATAACTGGTTAAAGACCCCTTCAGCTTTATAAGTAACAAAAAATATTAAAGCCTGTGATCACAGCGAGCTTTTCTCATTTCTCCTCTAACCATTTGTTATTTAATCCAATACTAGTAATCCAATTTGTCCATCAGACTTTTAAAGGGCAGAATGCAACTTCCCCAGCTTAGACACTTTTCAAAGTACAATATATTTTTCAAATGAATGCTGGATGTTTCATTTTTTCCCCAACTGTTCCTAGCTCTAATGTATGAGGAAAAAAAGAACAAGATGAACATTGTTCGTACTGATTAAGTAAGAGCTCATTAAAGAGCTGTCAGTGCCGTACTTTGAATATGCATGAAGCATATAATCAGATCTAGTACCGTCACTAGAGGAGAATACGGTAAGTACAAAGGATTGATTTAATTACTTAGAGTGGGCTGTGGTGGTAAAGCAGTCTTGTTAGCGCAAAAAGAAAAGGAGGTTGTATTCTGGCACAGTTAGGGGAAAAAGGCAGTTTTAGCTTCTGCCACAATACCTAATCTCAGGATAAAGCACTTTACATTGTAGCTTAAAATGAAGACTGTCAGTTTTCTAAAAAGACCAGAATTCATCTTATCTTGTTTAACCTCACCTGGTTAACTATCTAGCAGAACATATTTATTCTCTTTAACACATAATTATGCTTATACTTTTTATCCTATAGTTCAATAATGACTTCTCAAAACAGTCTTCAAATAAGAGCATGTAATGCTGCAAACATCATATGCGTGCAAAATGCTTGGTAAGAGATTTGAAAAATGCAGAATGAAAAACTAAAACGAAACAGTAAGTAAACACGCCTTCATGTAAAAAGACAATACAGCTTTTAATGTTGTACTTTATTACTGGATAGGTTCTGAGGAGGATTCTGGCAAGGTTTCTCTAATTAACTTTCTTGGTTCCCCCTCTTCCTTTCTGTTTTTTTTGTGTGTTTTTTTTTTTTGTGTGTGTGTGTGTGTGTGTGTTTTTTTTTGTTTGTTTGTTTTGTTTTGTGTTTTTTGTTTTTTTTTTTTGTTTTTTGTTTTTTGTTTTTAAATCAATACTTTCTTATTTTACTGTTACTCTAGGAATCCACAGGAATTCTCTCACAGCAACTCTCAGTGCCATTTTCTAATTTCATTGTCTGGCTTGAGTGGTGGAGGATGCATGCTCTATTCTTCTCTTCACTTGACATCTACCAGAACCCTCCTCAATGATTAAGAACGAGCCCAACACCAAGCCTGGAATAGCACAAGACTCTAAATTTTCCCTCGGATAGGAGAAACTCCTACTGACTTTTGGGTTGTGATTCTGCACTGTAATAGCTTCTGTGAAGCATTCAATGAAAGCTGCAGCATAAAGTTTGGTGATTTTTTCCCTTACTGTGACAAATTTTAATGATTGTCAAAATAATGATAGAATTTTAATGAAAAAAAAAAACAAAACCAAACCCGACCCCAAACTCCTTTCTTTTCTCCTGGGGTAAATGACACATATTCAAATATAATTTTCCTTTAAAAAATTACAAGCATGTTCATATGTTACCATTTTTTGAGAACAATATAAGCAACTAGTTTATTTTAACATTGTACAGCTTTCGGGCCCTCTTTTAAAAACAGCTTTTCCTTCACATTCTTCAGGATTTACAAAGGGATTTTTGTTTACACTGTAAGCTAATTATTTGTTAAAATTTTAAATAAGAAGCATCTTGACAAATGCCTCTTCTGAATCAACTTGAAAAAACAATTTTTTTTTTCCTTTCCTGATAAAACTATTTCCAAGCCCATCCCTTAAAGTCAGCCAGCTATCAGTATGTATATGTGCCATCAGACCCATTCTTTTTAAGTCGTTTGGGCAGCTAGTCATTAGAAAAACCCAATATGGATTAACATAGTAAACCTGTACATTGCTAAGAAAACAGAGAAGAAAGTTCTATGAAACACTGTGAATACTACTTAAAAAGAAGAAAAAGCAGCAACATGCAAGGGCAAGCTTAGTTTACAGTGTAAATGGATGAATACAGTAACTCCTCTACACTTTATATGGTCGTAAAATCTGTCAAGATAAGCCAATAGATTTTTTTTTAATTTTATTTTTTAATCCTTAAATGTATTTAGCAGTTGTGCAAAAATAAATTACAACCTATGGAAGATAAATAATAAAGGGTTTCTATCAGCATCCCAAACCAGCCCATTCAGTCTGTCAAGAAATAACAGTTTAAGAGAAATCACTCTGTGTGCTGTCTTAAGCAGTAATTGTTTTTAAATTTTATTTGCACTGTGTATAGTGTGTGTGCCATGGTGTCATGGTTAAACACAGAAACCTCCCCATGTCTCCCCATTTACCTCGACAGAACTACATGAAAAACAACCTACTTAAGACAGAGCCCATTCTTCACCCATTTGCTGGTGTTTACACACAGTTTTAAAATAGAATAGAAGAAGCTTTCTTCACTCAACACACTTGGGTGAAGAGGCCAGCAGGAGAATGCCAGTGCATGTGAACTAGAGTGGGGTGAATAACGACAAAAACTGGCCAACTTCACTCTGCTCCTCTTTCTGGGTTATTTGTTAGTTGACAGAAGCTAGATGACCACTGAGAGCCATCCAAATGCCAGCAAATTCCACAAATTTAACAGGAAGGTCTTTTGAATACATAACCCACCACCTTTATTCTGCTGAAAAAAAATCTTGCATTTATCCAATCATGGGGACGAGTTTTTACGAGTTTCTGTATTAGGAGAGAGCGGACAGATTGGCTTGTTTACCTGAAGGAGAACATGAATAGCAAATAAAGAATAGTTCTAGGATGTGTCTCGTCTTGTCTCATAAGAACCTGGGGAAATTCACTGAAATTGAAGGTGGTGTGTTTAAAACCGATAAAAAGAACGATCTTTCCTCAAAGCCTCATCATTTACCAGTAGAACTCATTGCCACAAGGCAATGTTGAAACTAAGAGCTCAGCAAGAATTAAAACCAGATTGAATGTTGAATATGGAAAAGCAAAGCTGTAGCAATAAATATTATAACAAACAAAAAAAAACACGTGAGGTAGGATTGGAACCTCCTGCTTTAGGATATGTGCTAACATTTAATTTTTAGAGGTTAAATGAAATGTTCCCTGGGGCCAGGTTAGCCTGTAACTGGTCTCTGATGAATTTCTTGTCCCTGCCTGGGTTCAAGCTGTACCTGTCCAGAACATTCTATGGGACAGTATTCTGGACCAAATTGTGGGGCTGATCACCTGTAGCAATTACTGAAAGGAAGCATGGGAAGGAATGAGAAACAAGGTTGGTTTTCTTTAGCTGACCAACCTCACATTTCTAACAAAGGCTGATGGAAGGTCTCTCACCCTTTGAAGTCAATGGTGGACTTCCCACTGATTCAAATAGTCTTCTCATCTCAGTCACTGTGAACAGCTTATGCACAGATGAGCTATTGCTTTTACTATGTTACTGAATTTAACAAACTCTTAAGCAGAAAAGCCTATATTCACAACAGATACTGTTTGTAGAGAGGAGCTACACAAGACTTACTGCAAAATGTGTCCAACAACTGAAAGCTACAGTGAAAATTTTTAAATGAGCAGTTATCCACAATTTTTGGCTGAGTGAAACTGAGGCATCCCAAAAGAGACCTGTTTTCTAGAAAGAAAAATCCTTTGCTTTCAGAGGAATATGTTTGTCAGAAAAGCTCAGGACTTCGGTTAAAATAAGTCTTCAAAGTTCTCAGTGTCAAAATGGAGCCTGCAGCAGGCACCTCACAGCATGAATGGATGGGCTGCTCCACCTTGAGCTTCAAGCCTCCCATTTCAGATTATCATGCTCAGATTTCTTTCAGAACACTTCCTTTCACTGAAAGAGGACATCCTTGTTAATAAAAATAATTGAAAATGAACAAGAATAGCGACCAGGAGTTGAACAGGATGGGACTGTTGTTTAGATGACACTGCAGAAAAGCAAGCCAGCAGACGAAGACCTAACACACTTTCCCAAGTCTGAACTGGATGGGAAAATGCCTAAGCAACATTAGAAAGGCAAATTCATGGCCACTAACTTTCTGTCTGAGAGCAGCTGAGAAGGAGACGCTGATGTCCACACAATGGAGTCTCACTCATAAAGGTAGGTAATGACTGCCAAGAATCTGCCAGGCAGAGTTACATTGCAGTGCATTGTCTGACTCTATTTCAGCCCCCCAAAGTACTGTAACCCTAAGGAAATGAAGCTGTCACCAGGGGAATGCCTTTATCACAAGCACACATCAAATTAGCTTAATATGAAGCAGGAAACTTGTAATTTCTTAGGTTTCTGAAGCATAATAAATCAGAGAGGCTATTTAAGATTTTAAGAGCTGTGTAAACAGAAGGTCAGGGTTCTGTCCACATCATGGCACGTACAAGGATTTATTCTACCTGGAGTGGGACTGACTCACACGAAAACCAACATTTGTGGCCTGCAGACATGGAAACCCGAAATTATCACAGGACCTAAATTTCACAAAAAATTAATTGCCTGAAAGATTGCTGACATGACAAGTCAAGACCAGAAGCCACTAGAAAATAACGGAGAATCAACAGAAACAGAATATCTGGGCTTGATAAAGATTACAAATGTATGTTAAATGTGGGACCATTAGTCCAGACCATGAAAACACATAGTGTGTGGCCCCAAATTCAGACAACAAGAGGTGAGATTCAACTGAAACATCTGGAGAGACTCCTGTAAGAAAGTGATGCTTCCTAATTTGAGGACAGTGCCTGCAGGGATCCTAAGACTGAGCAGAACCAGTGCTTGTCCTTTACCACCCTCTGGCATTCTTTGTACCAAGCTTTTCTCATGTAGCACAACTTTAGAAGTAGCATGGGCTTGTGAAAAGTATACATCAGACCTTCACTTGCAGCACAGGAAACACGCACTATTAATTGATACGCTCAAATTTTTGAAGCTACAGAAGAAACAGCAGTTCCCCCTAGGAAATCCACCAAGAAGGGGATGATGGTTTGGCAGAAGAACTATTTCACTTGCAGGGTGACAAGTAGAATTCAGTGCCTTGTTATGAGTGATGATAATTTCTTGATGGCTCATAACTGTTACATAGATCAGTTGCCTGTTTACTTGACAAGTGATGGCTGGCTAAGGTTCTGAAGTGAGAGGCCAGTTAACCTTAATGTCATTGGATTGTGCTCTACTAGGCAGCATATTATCCCATTTCTTCTTTTCCCTCCCTTCCTTATTCTCCTGGAGCTGGGAAGGGGTGTTGGACAGTACAAAATGATTTCTTTAATGGACAGGGCTGAGTTTAACCTAACCAACTGCCTGAAGGGTGATGATGGCTGGCAATAGATGTGACCTTGTATCAGAGTTAGTGGAGATGCCTATTCTCACTGGGAGTTGGCAGGTTTGTACTCCTGGGATCCAGAGCTTCCCAGGGCTAAATGGGCAAGTTCAAATAGGTTGAGGTGTCCTGGGCCCCCACACTTTCCAGGTTTGACTGAAAAGGTGTTTTTGGTGGTAAATGGGAGAAACCCAAGAAAAAAATAACAGGGCTTTCTGAAGACTGTAGTAGAATCATAAGCTGGGAGCCCCAAGGTGACCAAACTGCCTCTCTCCTGCCTTCCTTTACAGGCAGGCACCGATTGTAGAGAAAGCTAACTAACTTCCAGGCATAAAGCCAAAGGCTATGCCTACCAGATGAAAGAGCATTTATACTGCAACACCACAAAGAAAGATGGAAATCAGTTAAAAGAAGCAAGTGTCTGTTGAGTCTTGCAAGACTTTTGGAAGGCTTGCAAGTCTATTCATAGCGCCTAGGGCTCTCCCAGAGTAGCCTCCTGCTATGCGGGCAGCTCTGTGCTCAGGCTCTCTTCTTCAAGCTGCCTTCAAGCACTTTGGCGACAGGTTCTTTTGAGGCAATGATGAGGCTACAAGCAAGGGAAGTGCACAGAGAGGAGGCCGACTCATCGTTCAGTCCTCACAGCCAAGGGCAGTTCTTGTGTTACTTTGAGAAAAAAATAAGTATGGCCATTGTTGCTGCTAAGCTGCTTTAATGATTTAATGAACTTGGCCTGGGAAGGCTGAGCATGTACATTGTGCACATCTGGTCTTGGAAAGGGCTCCTCCTGGGAACTTCTGCCTACCAATGCATAGATCTAAGACCAAAGAGATATGGTGAATTAGGGGCCAGGACTGTGAACTCTGGGGTTTGGCATGGTGTGTTCATTCTGTGGAAGCACCTCAGCTGGGCACTTGGTAAAGTATGGCCAGATAATCTTTCCTTACCAAAAGCAGGTCAAAATAGTTTCACAGGAACTGTAAAGGGGGGAAGAGATGGAGGTTGGAGAGGAAAGAGTTTGCCGGTAAGAGACTGTGGAGGCAACATGACAGAAGGGAAACTGAAGAAAGGCTAACAAGCCCCAAGGACTCAAGAAGTTCTCAACCACATATAATATGTATGATTCTGGTAAGTACAAAACCAATGTTTGTGCAGAAATTTGTGTATGAAAGATCTGGACCCTGAAAACTCATGTCAGAAGAAGAGCTTACTAGTGTGCCAGTTTATTTGCACTGACAAATTTTAGTGAATGGCTTTGCACTGCATGGATTCAGTAGTGGCAAGCATTTCTACAGAGCTCTGTGGGCTTCAGGTCAGTCAAGTTACACTTCGATCCCGTGCAGAGGCACAGCTACTATATTTAAATAGGACCTCAGTCATACTGTCATTGCACTTCTTTCACCCAGAGAAGTTGCCAAAACTCCCATTACCACAGCCCTGGCAGAAAGTTAAAATTCCTGAACACTGGAGAGAAGCATCTTATCAAGAGCTTGAAAATAGTGCTCCGATTCAAAAAACCCCACTATCTATCAATGCATAGTTTTGTGAACTATTAACATGCTACAACAAAAATCACTAACTTGTGCTCAAATGTCAAAATCCTTTTCTTCTGTCAGATACAAATTGCTATTAGCAATATCCTTCTAACCCCCTAATCTTTAGATATTTCCAATAGTGAATGCTCACAAACTGGCACCAGCAAACCCAAACCAGTGCCACATACATATCATTCACGTATTCAGACTTTTTAAAAATGCTTTTGCTCACTTTTTATGCTAAATGCAAACAGGTAAATGGTAAAGCTGTTATTTTCAGCAATACTTTTTACATTTTCTATCTTACAGAACTGTCGTTGTTATATTGTCCTTTCTCTTGCCGTGCTTTGGCGTGTGCGTTGCTGTCTTTCACAATACTGTTGGACAACTCTCTACCACCTCATGGTTTGGCAAGTTTTCAATTTACCTGAGATTAATCATGCTGAGCTAAGCAAAACAACAGTGTATATGGAAAACAAGGCTGGCAAACTGCTATGAAAACTATGTTGTTATTAATTCATTCTTTCTGACTTACGTAAGATATGAAAATATGACGAGACCACGATGATTTCCCTTTCTAGCTACCACTTTCTGTATATGCACTGATATTTTTCACAGTGGTTGCAGGCGAGACTGAAGACAGTGACTAAACCAATTTTTAAATGTTCATCTCTCAGACAGAGCTGAACATTCATCATTTTCCACCTTGAGCCCTGATATGGGCAAATACAAATCTGCACTTACTTTTCAGAATTCCAAAGAGAATTGTGAATTAAATTGTTTTTAAAAGACAAAACTTGGCTTAGGGAGTAGGATGCCTCCTCCTAGTTTACCCCTCCCTCCCCCAGTGCAAATCTGTATTGCAGACTGAACGACTCCAGTAAGAAGCATTCAAGATGGTATAATACAAACTGGTAAATACAGCTCGATAATCAGGTTTGTGAAAGTGCAGAGCATAGAAGGGATTTATTTTTTGATAGTGAATCTATACACATATACATCATCAAGCCCCCATTGAGAAGCAGACCACTCCAAGTGATTAATACAGCTAAAGGGGGCAGATAAGAGATCAATGACAAAAATCACCTGGTAAAATAAAAGTAAAAGGTGTTGCATTAAAAGGGCTTTTACTTTGCATGCAAAACAATACCGAGAAACCTGTATTTTAGCACTTGTACTCAACAAGCACTCCAAAGTATGCCGGGATGAGAACAGAAACCCATCCTTTCTAATAATCTTGTGACAAAAGCTAAAAGACATCATCCTATTAACTAGTGATCTCAACTGCTAATGCAGAGTACTTCCTGGTGCCTTTTATGTAGAATGCCGCTATTAAAAAACCACTAAACATTCACTGTGAACAACACAGAATCATTCATCTTTTATCAGCATCTCTTGTTAGAGGAGTATGAGAGGGGCTGAAGGTGTCATTGATATTATAGAGTGGAAATTAATCAGAAATTTTTCTCATATTTTCCTCATCACACTCATTTACTTTTGTACAAATTTCCCCTGCTAAAAAGTTCATACCCAGCCCCCTGTTGTACGCTTTTAAGTTGAGAATATTCAACGAGTGCGTCAACTGAAAGGCACCAGGTCCTAACACAAAAAGCATTCGAAATTCTCATTTAGTTGTCTTTATTTTGCTAGCGCCATGTGGTCCTTGAAGATGTAGAAAACACGGGAAGCCGAGTAAAGATCAGAGCAAGCTCATTAGCATTCTGACAAAATTGGAGTGGTGGAGATGTATAGTTTGCCTAGTTTGTCGTTTTGAAAGCTACCGGTGGTAAGCTTTCTATTTCATTGTGCTTTTGTCTTTTTTGGGGGTTTTCAACGCAGCGGGGTGGTTGTTAGCCTAGGTTTTCACAGTGCATTGTGGGAACCTTGCCTGCACATTCAGCCTATATAGTATCATTTGAGTTCAAGTCAAAAAGTTGTGGTGGTTTTTTTTTCTTTGTTTGGTTTTTGTTGTTTTTGTTTTTGTTTTTTTTTATTTCATAATCACCTATGTTAATGCATAATTGTCATCTGGCTGTCAAAACCCATCCTAACCTACACCTGGTTTACAAAGTTTTAAAGAAAGAACAAAAGCCCCCAAATAAAATAAACTCTGAGCTGTATTTAAAAAAAAACAAACAAACTTTTAAACATGCTGCTAGTTTTCTTCAAAAGACGAGATAAGAAGAAATTAATTTAAATTCCACTGTTTACAATAAACTAGAAATGAGTTTGAGACAGATCCATTTGATTAGAATTAAAAAGAGACTCTTTCACCACATAAGATCCCCAATTCTATTTCAGAGCCTCTCAAAGAAAAGATGGGTTTATGCTCCAGAATTATGTAAATAATGAATTACCTCTTAGAAGACCTAAAGAAGTTATTACTCTGGTCATTTTTTTTTCTTTAAATTTTTTTTTTTAAACATAAGGCTTACTTTGAAGGGCTAAAAGGGCTACATTAATGCTGCTATTCGACATGAACGTTTCCAAGTTGCAATGAAATGGATAAAGGTCTTTTTGGATGAATTTATCTGCTAAATCCTTGTGGTTGCCCTCCTATCTCGGATGATGACCCAAAAGAATGTCAACAGCTCATTTCCCAGAGAGCTGGAAAGAGTCACTACGCAAGCCATAATCTGCACGTTCTCAAAGAACCGTTTCAAACATTACATTTCACAAGCTGTTTAAAGAGATTTTTTTTTTTTTCCTTCTTCTCTAATCTCCACTATCCTACCAGTACATTGGATATCAGTGCTTTGGAAATGAGGGCTTTAACAAAGTCGAAATGTGATTTTTTTTACATCTTGTATTGGTGGGCTGTGCATATGTGCACACGCGTACATGCACCGTGCAACACGTGAGTGCCGTCAGATTCCCACATGCTCCAAATTCATGTTGCTAAATTTGAGCTGCACTATGGCAGGGACAAGTATATGCCAAGAATCCAAATATATTAAGGCACCCCTAATTTACTTATTGGATTTTTTAATATAACGCATGTCAGGCTGCCAAAATAGCAGATATCCCTTTAGCGGGAAAGGATAAAACCCATCTTGAAAGGAGTTACAATGGTCTAGGTGCAGATACAGTAAATT
Organism: Chloroceryle amazona; assembly: GCA_027560015.1. NCBI lineage: Eukaryota > Metazoa > Chordata > Aves > Coraciiformes > Cerylidae > Chloroceryle > Chloroceryle amazona. The sequence goes on from JANHFX010025931.1 coordinate 19,754, forward strand.
TTACAATGGAGTGGGGATTAAAGATTTATTTACTTAGCAAGGGGGGAAGGATAAACAAATACTAAGAGCTGCTTTATACAAAACCTTAAAAATTCTTTCTTTTTGCCATATGCTTGGATAGCAACATTGTCATTATCCTCAAAACATCCTTAGAGCTGCAGCCAGCCTCTGCTGATCAAGAAACGCAAACAGTTAAGCCAAAAAGGGAACACTGATCTTTATAAACAAAAAGAAGTATGAACAGGTAAATGCCTGAAGACAGAAAACTCTAAGATACCCCTTTGGACATGTGGATTATCAGACAGAAATTTTTCTGTCATGTTTAAAATCTAATTTCAATCTATGAAATACATGAAACTTCATCACAGGAGATGCTGCAGCATTTAGGTTATACATGAAGCCCTATATTCCCTCTCCAACTAAAAACAACCACACAGCCCTGAGAATTAAATATCAGGTATTATTTGAAGCTTAACAAAAGGCAGAATTACACCAGCTCCAAGATGCCACCTTTATTTCAAATCTACTTTTAATCACTCAGTTCCTTTTCACTCAGGTGAAAGCAGAGGCAAATAACCTGTTTTCTGCACGACAGTAAAGGCAACTGAATTATTTTCTATACTTTGCAATGTGCTTATAGCTGCAAAATTATTTATCTCCTTCACTGCGTTCTACTGCAAAAGTTTCCTCCAGAAGAATCGCTGGGACCAGCCATATCAAATTAGAGGGCAGTCAGGAGTGTCTAAGTCCAGCTTTAAAACAAATATCATAACAATTACTTAGCCATATGGAAAATAGGGTATGTCTTTCCTGAAAGCTTTTACACATTTTCTATCTCAAATTTCAACTTCATTAGAAACTATTTCTGACTAGCAAGCTGCAAGATTGCTAAATATCTGTTAACTCACCATGAAGAAAGAGACTCTTTTGAATGTCAGAACTTTTCCAAGATGCAAATGAACAATAATCTAATTTTGAGAGTAAATTAACTGAAGGTTTCATTTTAATATGTTTCAAAGTCTCTGATATTAAGTGGCAGTTGCAACCTATGCAATATACACATAGACGTGCGCCCACGCTCATGTACACATGCTAACCCAGCACCCCCACTGCACCCCACTCCCATCTTCAGAAGAACTCATTGTATTTATGTTTAGGTTCCTATGACTTAAAGGCCAGATGTTTCACAAATGACCAACAATTGGAGGTTAGAATAAATTAATGACTGATTTCTGAGCTTTGATGGAATTAAGCATACTTCTTTTCTCAATGCGCCATGTGAATGTTCGCCCGTTAAACTTTTTTTTTTTTTTTTTTTTTTTTTTTTGACAAGTGAGGCCACCCGGCAGAAAACAACTGATGCAAAACCCAGGAGTAATCCCTCTGTTTAGTTCAACACTGTGGTTAGCCTTAACACTGCCTCTATTATCCAATGGATTTAGAGAAACTTTCATTTATTTGTTGGCCTCAGTTTTCCAACTTTGTTGCCTTCTTTAGAGGACCCAAGACCCATTCCTATGTAAATACATTTGCATAGGGCCACAATGAAACTTTCTGGGACTCGGATTAAACTTGCAGAACTAGATAGCTGTGCCGCACATATTTGTGATCTTCACGTAAGTACTTTCACAAATACATATGAGTAAATGAAGCTGATGTCAACTCTCGCTACAGGAATGCCTGGAGTTTAAATGAAATGCTCTGTTGCAAAACACGTACCGAAGCCCCGAACACTGAAAAAACTGGCAGACAAAGCGCCCGTTTGTGAAATTATAATATACATCATGAACAAAAAGTCCTTTTCATTTAGGAGCTGTTAAGATTAGCGCGTTATTTGCTGCAAAATGTCATCTTCTCTCCTAACCTGTTCCTGTTCCAGTCGGACAACAGGATCCCTGTTGTATAAGTGATGATTCATAGCTACTTGTTTTTTCACCTGTTGTTTTTTTTTTTTTCTTGCTGCCTCTGTTTATAAAGTGTGCCTAGTGTATAATATATTATTACATACTGTACACAATACGGCCATCTTGCAGCCAATTCAAATATAAAGCTTTGCATCCAGCAAGTCTATTAGGAAACAGCACCAGGATTAATCCCTGCAATTACCCTCAAAAAATGCTGGTGGACACTCGGTGCAATTTTGCCATTGTCACACACAAAATGCTAATACCTTAAAGGTTTACGTTCTGTAAGAGAGGTGCGATGGACCTAAAGTATATACTAAGGACTGGTTTTGTAATTTCACTGACACTGATCACCGTGGGCCAGGAATTGCAACTGAATATATTCTTTTGGTATGCCCTTAAAGAGATAACACCTTCTTCCAGGGGCTCAATGAACATAATATCTAATTCTTTGCATAGATATCTAATTCTTTGTTTTGAAGTACAATCTGTTTTAACTTAGTTTAAAAAGCTATGTATACATAACTTTGAAAAAAATAACCATGTTATAGCATCATTCAAGTCCATTACTACAATGATTAAAAAAACAAAGCCAAATATATCTAACTTAATCACATACAAAAATACAGTAGCCACTAGAAAATAACTTGCATAACTGGAAGCATGTTAGTGAAAACACTGGCACAAATCATAAACCAATTCTGATTTACACCTTATTTTCCTTATTCCTGAATGTATGGTAAGCCTCTGCTGCCCCATGTAAATACCATATACTAACCCATTTTCTCTCGTTGGACTGAGCACATCAATACAAAAGCAAATGAACTACCAAAGTGCCCTAAT
>JANHFX010025931.1:26648-54852 GCA_027560015.1 Chloroceryle amazona
AGAAGGGAAGGAAAGAAAAGAAGGGAAGGAAAGAAAAGAAGGGAAGGAAAGAAAAGAAGGGAAGGAAAGAAAAGAAGGGAAGGAAAGAAAAGAAGAAAGGAAAAAAAAAGCAAGAAAAGAAAAAAAGAAAGAAAAAAAAAGCAAAGCATAGCATCCTGGAACACAAAGCAACCTAGACAGTTTACTGGCAACTTGACCCTGAGACGGTTCCAAAAACCAGTTTCACAGCCACGAGCACGGTTAACAATGGTGTCAGTCAGCCAGGCCTGAAGCTGTCCAAAGAACCAGACAGATACTGCTGCCACCCAAGGAAAAAAAAATTATTCTAGACCTGGCTTCTGGATAATATAGCTGTAAGGCACAGGCTCACCACAGCTGTTGACTATGCTGAAGATGGAGAGGGAGATAGAGGGAAACTGTGGTCCTCACACTGGCAGCCCAGGCTCTCTGCTAACTAATGGCCCCATGTCTTTTGTCTCCCCTCTCTTTTGTATATGTGCTTTGATATAAAGAAACTGTGTATCTTATGCCTCAAATAGTATAACAATCAGAAATATGCGTTGTTTATCTGATGTTAGACAACTTGTATGATTTAATAAAATATGCACTCGGGGACTGTAACATACGATTGTATATGTGTCCTAGGCTGCTATTAAAGTAAAACATAGCATATATGTCCATATCGTGATGTAAGTCATACAGAAATGCTATCCCTTTAATGTATTTTGCATATATCCATATTATTTTATACTTCTAAACAGAAAACCACATTTCCCAGAACCCAAATTTTAGTGCCCTGACACTGGCCAATGCCAAAGGACAGTTAGAAATATTATGGCAAAAAGACTTAATACAAACTCATTCTGGGATGAGATTTAATATGAGAAGTGAAAATTTCATTCTGTTACAAGAAACTAAATCAACTATTTAAACCCTCTTTTGTGCCTGTACTTTTTTAGGTCAACCTTTTTCCATTTCTATTAATAAATTCAAATGTTTCCTTCTTACAACCTCAATCCTTTATATCTTCAAAGCTGTGTAAAATGCTAACTAATTAATACATGTGGCTTTCCTTTCACATGTGGCAACAAAGCGTATGCTGCTTTTTCGATTGGTAAGAGTTAATCTGCAGTGACACAACATATGTGTTTACAGGGTTTCTAATGTTTGTTGTTTGCTTCACCGTGTAATTAGTCCTATTGACAAGAAAGCTTATGCACTGAAAAAGGAGAGGTGAAATAGTGACTGGGAGATGGCAATCCTGCCCCATTTTGAGCACCTGCAGGGCTGAAATGAGGTATAAGTTGCAAAAAAACCCAAAACTCCAACATCCCAAACCCAGAAGAAAAACATGTGCAGAAGACTCTCATGCCACAGTAATCACAATTAAAAAGGCAGAGCTTGTCAAGATCTACCGCACAGGACTACTTGCACCAAAACGTATCAGACACTACAGCAATGGTAAATCTCAGCAGAATTTAAATCTCCTTTTTTGGATCTTCTCATTTCGAGGATCGGACTTTTCTGGGTAGGGTTAGCACAAATAGACTGCACGATCTCGGCGGCTTGATTCTCATCTTAGAGCAGCACCACAAACCCAGAATAGCTTCAGTGTTGTCCTTAAGAGTTGCACTAGGTAGCACACCACCATGGAAATCACAATCAAGGTGAACGATGGGCCATTAGAGAATGGTAGTGATTAAAAAAACCCTTTACTGATTAATATTCACTCTGAAAAAAGCTAATATAAGATAGCTGCCAATATACAGAGCTTATTTGCCCATGCAAGATTTTGTGATACTGTGTTTAGCTAATGTGGCTAATGAAAGAAAACAAACCTGACAAAAATAAACCCATGAGGACAGCTCAAAACAATAGATTAAACCACCTGCATTACTTCCTGTGCAATTAAACTCTACAATTAGCATACAGTAGGAAAAATACCAAAATGGTGATAGTATCGCTTATCTGATTCTCTAGTGAATCAAATTTACAGCCACCCCCGCTGCACACCATATGTTAACTCTTCGCACTGTGGGTATGTACAAATCTGAAATATAAAATTAGTTGCTTTTGAAGGACACTGAGCTCCCTCTGGTGAAGGCATAACAAGTTTATTAAGTAAGCACCACCTCTGGAAGTATAATCCCCTCTGGCTTCTTCCATGGAGTTTATTGGTTCAGTTTTCCTAACCATGAGCATCATTAGGGCAATGCAGTAATTAAGAGTTGTTAGAAAGTGAATTCTCAAACTGCAGATTAGAAAATTAAACTATTTCCTGATTACATATTAATGGAGCACAACAATAGCAGTTGCCATAAGCTTGGAAGGCAACCAAGGGATAAATCTGTGTACTTAATTACCATAAACAATGGCTGCATAGAAATGAAGTTTTATGCACATTCCCTTCTGTAATATGTCTGATATCAGTACACACTTGACAATTCTTGTTCAATTATCTCTATTATTTAATGCGCTGTGAACGGCTCTGTGTAAATAAAATTAACCACCCCAATTACTTTGAATTCATCTAGGGACAACGTAATAAAAAATGTGAAGAATTCTGTATGCCTATTAATAAAAAACATTACAGAAGCTTTCACCAGATTTTCTTGTCTATATTTATTTTGTCTATGTTTATTTTAGTACACTGCTAATTCAATTACATTTACCATCAGTGGTCAAGCAGCAGCAGCAGAGGGTTTTTTTTTTTTATTTCATTAATCCTTATACAGTACTATAAATGTGCTCATCCACTGGTAAAGTACAGGATCTCATATGAAAAATACAAATATGCTTCTACTTGAATTTGGGAGCTTGCAGTTAATCAGAAAAACAATTAAAAGCATTTCGTACCCTGTGGTCAGATAAGAAAATATCTGATAGCTGCATTTTATTTTTTCCAAATAGTTGTTTTTGCAATTAGTGAAGAAATAGAGACTGAAAAAGAGTTAAATTTAGATTAGAGATTTGTAAACTAGGCTCTTTGGTTTTTATTTTAATTGTATTATGTGGTGATTCTGCATTTTAATTGGCATTTGGATATCAAGATGATAGACACCTTAAATTACAATGACAGAAGAATTTGCAATGGAGAAAGACACTGTCAGAAGTAGAGACAAAACTATTTTACCCATAACAGGTTAGGCACAACATGGGGAAGTACAATCCTGAAGAAAGCAAGATAATCCTATCCTGACACTGTTTAATGTCAAACTTTTATAATAGAGGAAGAAAGGAAAACAACAATATTAGATTATATGATTTTTATACTCAGTTAAACAACTGATTGCACTTACTTGAACCTCTGCACCACGTTTTCTCTAAACACTTGCACCCACCGAACTTTTTGTGACTGTCTGTTCCACGTAGCGATATAGCGCATGTTGCAAAACTCCTTCTACGTAGGTAACTCTTACACATATCCAAAACGTGATAACAAATGTGCCATCAGCTTATTCAATGGAGTTCAAGGCGTTGAAGCACTGATTTCCCGTCACAGTTTTGTAATGTAAAGTGCAGTAAACTACATTTCACTGGAACAAGGTGAGATTACATTTTCATTTTAAGTGCAAAGACCAAGGACTGAGGTTATGCCACCAGTGACATAAATTATTGGATATTAATAAAAGTGTGACTATTCAGATTCAAATGGAAATCAGCAACCTGGGAATTTTAATAAGTTTTATTTTTTCACACATCTTAGAAATGTGTTTCTAGTCAAATCATGAGCAGCTGGCACTGGAAATGAAAAGATTCAGCCAGTTCCAAGCTCTTTGCCTGGCTGATGAACTCTGGAAATATCAGCTCCTCTTTGGCCAAGAGCCAGAAACTTGGCTTCCCCAGCTAGAAAGGCTGTTTTGTAGGACTGGAAAATGGCAACGCATATGCAGATGAGGACATGGGCTTTCTTCCTACAGTCCCATTTCCATTAAATGCCCTTTTTCCAGTGCAGGGCATAAATGCAAGGGCAGCAGTGGAAGGTATCCCTCTGCAACCCAGGTTGCATCCTAAGCGTTTTGACTAGAGAGCATCACGTCAGGGACTCCTCCTCTCCTGGTCCATGGCAGACAGGGAGTGGGGCAGGAAGAACCTCCAAGATTCACTCCTTGCAGCTACCCACAGCCACTGTCACCCTAGTAAAGCCGAGGTGGCATTTTCAAACTCTTATTTGCAATCATAAGTGTCAGAAACCTTCACTAAAAACTAAGCAGAGCATCTAACAAAGTCAAAGAGTGCCATGAGCTGGAATCTAACCAAGAACATACTATACTGTCTACGTTTAGAGCTGCTTCCTTTTTGGTAAAAGCTATGAATTCTGCCACATTTACCAAAGCCTACACTGACCAGAGCTTCATCACGATACCTTTGTCGTCTTACCACTAGCCTGTAGTAGGGAAATTCCTATCTGTTTTAATGCCTTGATACATAGGAGCAGGAGACAAAGTATTTTCCTGTGAAATTAATGTAGTCAGAATAGATATGCAAGCTGCAGCCTGAAACAACCCCTCCTGGCTGAGCAACAAAAAGGACTCTCAAACTCCGAAGATGAAGAGCTGCCAGGTGGCAAAGAGTCTCCCCACTGGAAAAAAAGCACCTCCAGTTTTGTGCTGGAGGATGATGAGAAGGAAGAGAGAGCTTTCTTCCCAGTAAAAGTCTAATAAAGCACAGGGCCAAGCACAGTAGAGAAGCAAAAGATAGTCGAGTTCCCAGCAGACACATCGGGGATGAGCAGACCATGCTCTACCTTCTTCTTAAATTTAATTTCAAGGTCATGACTGAATGTGAGTCTCTCCCAGTTGTTCTATTTATCTTGTACAGTTCTGGCACATGTGGAAACAAAGCTGGAAACCTCAATACAAAATGTGCTTCTATGCTGATGGGGACAATCATCCTGCAAATGTTCATTAGGACAATTCAGTGTAAGCCCTTCCCCATACAGTTGTACAAACACAGCACCCTGATTCAGCTGTTGAGGATAAGGTCAGCAGAGACTCTTCCTTTGCAATCCCAAACAGTAAAAAATTACAGAAGAGATATGCTTAAAAGAGAATGTTAATTACAAATCCAACTAATTTGTGGTTCTTGTCCTTCATATTGTGTTTTCAGGATCTTTCAGCTATGCCTACCCATGTGACCTCCTGTTTCTTAAAGCCTGCATTTTCAGAAAAACCAACTGTCAAAAAGGACTTTTCAGCACACCTCTGAGAGTTGGCAGCACTTCACGTTTCTCATCTTTCTGGTATGTACCAACACCTAGGGGGGTATCTGCAAAACCCCAAGATCAACATCAACAGCCCTTCAGGGCTTTTCTAGCCATCAGGCTGTGGTTACTTTCTCCCTTCAGACTTGGATTTACAGCCCACTTGGTGGTCTGTGGCAAGCTGGCCAGTCATATGGTGTTGACTCATCTTTTTTGTTTTCAGAGTTCTCTCTCAGATAGTCAGACACTTGGGTGAAGCAGCCAAGCCCCTCACAGAAGAAGCTGGGACTAAGACAGAGGCATGAGATGCTTATTTGTCTGTATTGGGAATTATTTCCTGAAGAGACGTAGGGAAGAAAAACAAGTGATAACCTGAGAAGAGAGCCACTAAAAAGATGAGGTAGAGCAGATCCTCTGGTGCAACTGGAGTAGGTACCAGAGAGGGAGAGAGAAGGATCAGGCAGGAGGAGAGTCTGCTGGTTAAGCGAGGGACTTGAGTAGCTGGCGGAAGGGCACTGCACATGGGGAACAGAAACAGAGCTGACTACAACAGCATTTTAAAGGCATAGCTAAGAGATGTTCAGACTTTTATTTTCCACTATCTTATCACATTAAGGACTGTTAAAAACCCCGACCAAACTCCTAATAGTACTTTCTATGTATCAACTGTAGTTGGTGCCACAGGGATGTTGTCTGATGACATACGGGCTATTGATTGGCAGGGGAGGTGGTACATGAGAAAGGCTCTCTGTTAAAATGCGAATCATAGTTAGGCTATAAAGTTAACTGTATGTAAGGAACTTCACTTTTCACATGTTTTCTCCTAAATCACATTTTTAAGCGCAGAACATAAACAGGATCTTCATCAAGGACCTGTCAAATCATTTGTTTTAAGTTAAATCCTGAATGCTCAGGACATGATCAAGAATATAAAAGTAACTTTTTTATTATGGCTTCACCACTTGTCCAGTTATCCCCAGTAAAATAAGTGATGAGCATTCATTAGTATTCCTGTTACAACCCTTACAGTTAAGCCACTCTAGCTGTGTGCTAAACCCCCCTTTTTATGTAGGATACTTAAAAGAAACATCATCTCATCGTGTATACGACACAAAGAATGCAGTAACTTTTGTCATACTTCAAAATACAAGAAATTAAAAAGGTAAGAAATGTAAGAAACCTTTTCTAAAATAGAATAAATTGCATAAATCAAATAATAACATGGGTGTTAGAGTTTTAAAAATCCCCAAGTGCTATGCTGATGACTTCATATATAATTAGGGACTGTATTTGGAGTTCATATAAAACTTGTGAAACATTGTATTGTCTCTTTTGTGCAGAACATGTGTTTCACAAATATAACAAAGTACACATGAAAGTGCACAATAATATACACACAATTTCTCTAGCTAAATGACTAGAGGATGTGCAATGAATTTGAAAAAGTATTTCAAAAGATCGTAACAGGTGAAAATCCTACCAAACAAGCATTCATCCAGGACAGAAATAGTTTCTGAGTTACATGGCATTGTAAAACTATTTTAAAAAGTCAAATCACCTGAGCACACGAGAAAGTAAAGACATTTGAAAAAAACACCCTGATATTTGGATGCATCTGGCAAGTTCCCTTCAAAGCATTGAACTTTAACTTAAAGTCCATTCATCTGCATTTCAAACTATAACACTGGATTCAAATATACTTTAAAATCTGTTATTTCAGTTAAAGATAGGCTTCAAGCTTAAAACATTAGATATGACGTATAAAGACAATTATCCACAAAGTAATTTGGGCCAACTAACTTTTTTCCCCGAAGGGTCAGGAAGGACAAATTTTTGGACCTATGATATTTATTTTTGAAATATCAAAGCACCCTTTATTTCCAACTGATGCAGTTAAACCGCTCCATCTCTGATGACCATCAACACTTAATAACCATCTAATGTTCACTGCAGAAATCACAACCATCACGCTTTTAACAAAAAATTACTCATATACTTTAATCCTTTCAACTGCACCTACAACACCAGGTATTACAGACTTTTAAAACCCGCTCTCCTGAAAATACATAAATAAATAAATAAAATAATTGTGGAGCATCAGTAACCAGACAGTACTCTCAAATTTCAGTGATCTAGCCAATGGAGCCTTCCCCCATGTACTGTGCTCTGTTTCATGCAGTACATGGCTTTAGCTGGCCAAATCTTTTTTTTTCCCCACTGAATCAGTAGAACAGTGAAGATCTTACTTTTTTTTTTTTTTTTTTTTTTTTTAAGCAGTGGCATATCAATGAGGCACAGATGTGTATTCCAACTCTGCATGGATGAGCACACTGTTCAATAGTGCTGGCTCACACGGTATCAGGGCAAGTTATCACTTCCCATGAAGGCACTCTTATCACCAGGGCCCAGAGAGGTGGCTGCAAATCGCAGCCTTTTTATTTTCAAGGCAGTTTTGCTGAACATTCAGGCTTCAAAGATTCACACTTCCAAAACTCTATAAGAGTTTGTGAACGCTCAATTTGCCAAAACTGTTTACAGTGTAATTGGGCACCGTACCTGTGTCCATGAGATAGCGAAGGCGCTTCTCCACCAGCGCGGCACGGGTGTCAATTTGCTTTTGCTCATTCTCTAGTGCTGCCAATTCTCCTACAACATACTGACTGGTGTCTTTGAACCCTTTCTGTTAAAGAGAACAAACAAGAAGAAAAAACATCACTTGTAAGTTGCATTTTTCCTTTCCACAAACACTTAGTAAGGCACTTACCTAAACAACCAAATATCATGCTCGCTACCAAAAAGCTAACACTTACATTTCATAAACTTTACAATTTTGCCAAATGTTCTTATTTGTTTATTAAAAACACATTGCTTTTTCTTTAGGGAACATTTGATTTTGCAGTTTTTTTACTACCTGGCTGGCTTTTTGAAATTCCTCTAATTTATTTCTAAGCACATAAAAGCTGCTGTAACAAGCATAATGAAAGGAAACGTAATCCAAATAAAGCACTATTTAACATGCCATTTCTACTTCATTCAGGTCTTATTCAATTTTAAAACACTAACTTTAGGGTCTAGAAGAACTAGCATGAGAGTCTCTAATGACAATTAAAAAGTGGGCTTTTGAGATTAAAACCAAACTTGAAAGAATCTCCCTGGCTCCTCTGGGTCAACTGTAATGCCAAGGCTCACCAGCCTGAGCTAACATGTCTCTCTGGTAAAAGTACCACTAATCATTCTAACTGTGATTCTTATCCTGAGAAGCAGGACAAATAGCACCAGGCAGATAGTCAGGTGCACAGTCGAGCTGTCCTGCCTTTGCACTGGCTCACGCCTGGCCAGGAGGCAGCCCTAGGATGCCAAGTTGATATATCACACTGAACCTTACCAAAAAAGCTGTGGAAACACTAACAAGTCATTTTTACCTCTTGTACCCTCTAACTTCTCAGCACTGCCCCGCAGATGACTGCACAAATCTCTGAGTATTTCCAAAGTGGTTTGTCTCACTAGGAGACCAAGAGCAGTTATTCTCATGTGGCTCAACAACTTTTCCCCAGTGTTCTGTCTGTATTGAGTTATCACAGGCTGTATGTATCCAGTGGTGAAATATCATTCTTGAAGCACATTTTTGTGTCAGGAAAAAAATATTCCTCCTTCCAAGTAACCCCACCCAATTCTTCCTCTTTCTTCCTATGCCTGTCCCAGAGCCTCAGAGAATGGATTAAATTGGGGGGAAAAAAAAAACAAACACAAAAAACACCCCCAGCAAACTGGAAAAACAATTTAATTTTTCATCTGCAGATGTGAGGAATGTAAAGGATGCAACTAAAATCACTGTCCGTTGGGAAGAGAAAAATATACAGGTTTTTTTAATGAGGCTTATTTCCCTACTAGAGGCTAACTTGTTGTTGCATGAGGGTCTCAGATACTTTCACCAAACATTATCTATCATTTCTCTGTAAATGTGCCTAAATTAATCAATTCAGCTTCATATTCAGGCAACAGGTATAATAATCGCATCAGCATATTATTTCAAATAAAGACATGTTCAAAGTGAAAGCTAATGGCATGGCTGAGCTCTCAGGACCAGTAACGAGCACAGAACTTTGAAATTTGGGGTATCTGAATTGAAGCACATTATACCCCCATTAATTTGGTCCTTCTTTTCCTATAGAACAGCTGACAGTATCAGTTCTAATGGAAACCCCTTTTTCTACCTGTCGTATAGTCAGGAAAATGGTAACAACACTCCCGAGAGCAGTCCCTGAAGAAAAAAAACCCCAATCAGTCTGCAGAGTTGAGGTGATGTGCAATATATTGCCTTTCATCAAATATAATTAACTGAAAATTGTATGAAAACTTCCCTAATGTCAGCATGCATAATTGTTAACAATTGTTATTAGAAGATGAAAAGAAATGCTGTGTCAGGCTGAAATATCCCAAGAGTTCATATGTATCATCTGCATAAATAATGTGAAATTACTGTGCCAGATCTGTTCAGCTCTGCGAAAGTACAACGGGGCTAAAAATAACTCTGGTAAAAAGTTTTATGTTTTGGTGTAGATATAGCAGTGGTATGTACAAAAATCGCTACTCAGTTCTAGATTGCTTCAGTAAAACCAACAAAAGTGGTTAGATAAATTATGGAAAGCAACAAACGACCACCATCAAAGGCTGTGTTGTGTTTTCTGACCAAAAAAAAAAAAAAAATCATGTTAAAACTTGTTCTTCCTGCTTCTGTCCCGCAGCTGTCCATCAAAACCAGCTTTTTCCCTGCGGTCTATCAAATATTTCCCTCACAAATCAATTTTACACATGATCAGCCCATACCCCTACTGAGCTGAACCTCCCCGTTAATTAAGTGAAGAAATTACCATATATATTATATTAATGCAAACATCATTCAGCTAGTAATTCACGGCTGATCTGGATAATGGAAAGGTTGAACACCCATTAACCCAAGCCAACAAAATGGGTTGGCTGAGAAATTCTAGCAGGTCTCATGTGACTCTTCCCTCTAACTGCAGCTCTGCGGTATCTGCTATTGTAATAATTAAAATCCTCCCGGTAGATCAATACTGGAATCTCTTTATGGGAAGTGCCCTGATGGAAATGTCTCAAGGAAGCTGGGGCTGTGGAACTCTGAAAAATTCATTTTTTTTTATCTGACAATTATCACCACACTGCAGACTAATTCAACAGTGCACCCCTCTCACTCTGCTTTGAATGCACTGGAGATTGACATCTAAAAAAACCTAACATCTCATTTTAACAAATAAAGGCACTATTTCCACATACAGTTTGGAATTATCAGCAATCATGAAACCAGACAAAAAATTAATATACATTAAGCACTTCATCTTCTGATGGCTTCCTCTGAGTCTCAGTTATCGCAGCCTTCTCCTCATTTCCTCTCTTTGTATCTTCCTGTATTGATCTCTGCCTTTTCATCTCTTGAAAAAAGGGGAAAGACATGTAAAATTATTATAAAGCTTGATATTTATGTATTGAAATATGGACTTACATTATCGGGTTTTCATATATTTATTGTTAAATATTATTAAATCATAAGATGGGAAAACAGGTTTTATATTTTCTCCTACCTGGTCTGCTCTCCACGTATTGACTGAAAGACTGGAGCTGAGTTTTTCTGACGGTAGAGTCCTTGCTGAACACAACGGGATTTCTAAACCGTTCTGCTGCTTTTTGTAATCGCTCAGCACGATGTTCCTCTGTTCCATTCTGCTAGGAAAAACACCAGACACACAACAGTTTCTTTTGTTTACAAATGGAAAGACAAGAATTCGAAAGGTACGTTTTCAGTGAGGGGACAGGACACAGCTTTTGCAAAGAGGATTTCACAACTCAGGCTGCGGTTTATATAGGATGAAAGTATGAGCTGCGGAAAAAAAGGAGAAGAGTGATTAACTTTTCTTTTTTTTTGTTGTTTAATGCGTGGTGGCAATGACTGTCTTTTTGCTATGTGGGCACCCTCCTGCAGGACTCTCCACTCACTTAACAGCCAGACCTATTAATTGTGACCGGCATTTGCCAGCGATGCCGATTTTCAACGAAAAATCACTCCTTTGCAACTTTGATTTGCCAAGTGCTGCACATGCTGCTGCCAAGTAGCGGCGTCTCTACCCCTGAACACGATCTGTATCGTTTTAAAAGCGTGGTGCCTTTAGCCTGTCTCCCTGCCCGGTTAAGAAATCTGTCATTTTCTGTAGTCCCACAGACTTGTATGACAAGAAGAACTAGTTTCTAATTTTATGCCCATTGAGATAAACCACTAATGCTGGATGAAGGCTAAAAGGTAGGATTATAATACTACCCCACTGAACTGCATTTCATCAGCTATAACTTTCCAAAGCCAGATTTGTAAGTAAGCCCTTTACAGCTAAGGAAACTACAATTATCTTTTCCAAGGCTTCCTATGTTAATACTGGTAACAAATTCAAATGATTCTATCAACACGAAATATCCCAGAAGACTGAACCACCGCAGTGTGTGGAAACTGCAGATACCGAGGTGCTGTGTACCAAACAAATATTTCATTTTATACCTAATCTTTTATTATTTTTATTAAGTGTTTTGAAAGTAAATAGGGAAAGGCTAAGATGCATGACTAATAGCTAAGCCTGCTGAATGCTGAAACTGGTTATCAAAAGCTACCAAGACTTTGCCCTTCCTCTGCATTGAGACAATCAGTAATGAGGGAGTTCTCCAATGGCCTATTCTCTAGCCTCAAGGAGGCCGGGGATACACAATCCCCAAGGGAAGGTAACAGTTTATCCTTTTCCACAAACACAGAATGCCTCATTTAGAAACGTGTAAACTGCATTTTATTAAAAACCAAATCCACCTCAATGCCAAGAGCTCCATGAGAACAGATGGACACCATATACTTCTTATAATGCTGCTTTCCAGGTCTTCCTTAGAAAGATGCACACAGAGATAAACTGTTCAGTTGCACCTTTTGTAGGAGTACATAAAAAAAAAAAAATAAAAAATTGACTCCTTCATAGAAGCTTTTTATAGAGAGAAATACCATTTTACTCATGTTAGCTGATACCAAATTACCCGAAGAGGTAGCCTGTGTGTCATTTGTCGAATTAAGCTTAAAAAGGTATTGCTCATACTCCCTGGATGACTTTTCAGCTGCACTAATCGGGTGGTTATGATTCTGGTTAAATAAAGGCTGGCTTCCTGTTATTAGCACAATAACCATCTGACAGCCTAAACCAGAGTCTTTACCAAAATAAACAAACATGACTAATTTTTTAGGCCTGGCAACATGCTAAAATATCAGTGTGATTAGCCAGTAAATCCCATTTTAAGAAACCTTTTTATGACTGGGGACTTCTGCCACTTTACAAATGTATTCCTCTAAGCCCACTAATTCAGTTAGCCTTTTCAATCCATTGTATTATTCTTGGGCCAGCTTCATTTTGCATTAAATCCACTGCAGAAAGCTAAATTGAACGCAAAAATCAGACTTGATCCAAGCTTCCTTTTGTTCAAAGATAGAGACCGAAAGTCCTCTGCTGCTGCCACACACTTTCATCACCAATTTATAGGAACCGACAGTGTAAGGCAAAAGCAATGAAAGTCATTGTTTTGGGACTTCAAAGCATCTCTGTATCTGGGGAAGGAAATCCTTTCAGTCAGCAGTGCTTTCCCCCTAGACTGCAGGTGGGTGAAAAGTTATACTCAACTGGAAGTGCCCCAGAGCCATACGGATATTAATGTCATACAGCAACTATTTAAAAAAGAAAAAAATAGGGTAAGAACACAAGGGGTCTAATTAAGAAAATGCAATGGAAAATTGATTGGTGTGTGCTTTATGCAGAAGTGGTGAACACTAAGAATAGGCAAAATGACCGCATACACCACAACCTGATGTCTGTTTTCCTCAGAAGCACTCATCGTCAAGTACTCAAGTATGTATGCCTTTAAAGTGTACCATGGCTCAGTTTTAACGCAGAAAAATACAGAGGGTCAGGCTTGGAAGGGAAGGAAATCACTGAGAGTCCAATCCTGCTCCCGTTAAGGTCAGGGAGAGTCTCGCCGCTGATTGCACCAGCAGCAGGACAGAGCCTATGCTGCATTTCTGATTTAAGCAACAACCTGAGCAGTCAGAATTGAGAGATGCTTCTTATATCTGTTAGTGTTATGGCAATGGCAAGTATCAAGATATAAAGAAAAAAAAAAGAAAAGAAAAAAAAAATGCATTGATTAATCAACAGGAAAAAACCTAGCACATTGCAAACTATGCAACCGCACTGCCGTGAAGACTTTCTGCCTTTCTTACTGTGAAGGATTTGATAAGAAATCATTTTCCTTCTCACAAAGTACAAACCCGAAGGAACACACAGGTACTGAAACAAAAGCATTAATAAAAACTTACCTTAATGTCTTGCTCTGAGCTATCAGTTACAGCTTTCTGAGCAGCACTGGAGAGTGAATTTGCCACCTGTGGCTGAGCTTCTAGGAGCTTCTTCAGCTTCAAATCCACCAACTTACTGTTTTGTTCTGCTAAATATGCAAATACCACATACAACAGAGTGAGATGCATTTAAATGCAGAGTCGCTACAACAATGTAGCAATTTAAAAGGTAGATTTCATTCACTTTGTTAAAATTTCAAACTAAGAAAGTAAAAACTTGAAGGAAAATTATTTTTTTTCTGCAACTCGGATTGGTGTAGATTTGTGCAATGTACACAGATAATAGCTAAGTTCTGTCAAAAAAATATATGTAGCATTCAGCTGAACATGTAAACGTTCTTGAAGACAGTAAATAAAAAAAAAGGGAAAGTAGACAATGTTTACTTTAAGCTACTCCCAACCTGTACATACCGAAACTTTGGTATAAAAACACACTTAAAGAGCCATTTATTCTAAGATGACGTACAACAATTTATCACATATTCTAAGTACTGATAACCCCTCAAGTTTATGAACTACTAATTCATCCTCAGGCTCTTTGGCACAGCTTCTCAACATTAAAATTTCAGTATCAAAAGAGACTGCTTTCTAGTAATGTTTTACTATGATTTATAGAATATGCTGAAGCCGTGAGAGACGTAAAACGCTTCGTAACTGCATCAAAGGGAGAGAGTCAAAGTCTGCTGAAGCCCCAGAATGGTTTTCATCAGTTCTAGCAACTTGGATCAGAGCCCAAAGAAATAAGAGTTGAGAATTTTACCTCCCAGTAATGCTCATTCTGTACATGACTGTTGACTATATGAATTTCTAACATACCTACACACACACATACACACATAATAAGGAGAAAGGTGTTAATAACAATCCACAGCACAGATCTATCTATGGAGCTAACCCTGAGTAGGAGAGCAGAATAACGCCAGTGCAGAAGCCCAGCGGTCAAAAGCAGAGAATGCAACGTTTGCTATCTTTTACTGCAGGCACCGCCTGAGTTTTGCACTGCAGGCTGGTGACTTCTAGCTGGTGTGGGATGTGGAGCCATGACCGTTTTGCTGCGTGGCTCCTTCGAAATTTTGGAGCACTACAATTTATATTAGCCACAATATTTTTGGCATACTGGCAATCAAATGATGCCTGCCTCCAGCAGCAACGGCCTGGGTTGAGTTATGACGAGGGATAGTTTCCCTTTCCTCTGGCACACCCAGTCAGGGTGTCCTTAATTGTAGCTCACATGTAAGTACATGCACATTTTTGTGGGTTTATACATAAACATCATGTAGTAACTATGATATAAGAGGTTCACATTTTATCAGATACATTCACAGCAGTGTTATTGTAGAAGTACTGAGAAATACAGATAGATGCAATATTTAATACCAACAAATGGCAGGAAAAATGAAAAAAAAAGTTTTCTCTTCTTGAGAGAGATGGGAAGGACTAAGATTCATCAGGGGACAAATTAATTAAGATGGTCAATAACAATTCCAAATGTGAAATGTCCCTTGCACTTTTGCACTTAAGTGCTCCAAAGAGATTCAGCCTTCACTGGAACCTGGTATGAACTGGCAGAGTCCTACTGAAATCTGTGTACACCGATTTCTATCACAGCACTAGGCTGCTTTCTGCATTCCTGCTCATCCTCTTCCCTACTTGTTTGTAGCTCTGGATACTGTGAAGTCTGAACTGCAAAATGATCTCCCAGGTTTTTGCCAGAATGTCTTCCATGGTGGAAATGAAGGTTTGGGTACTGGGTTTGTATCCCTACAAAGGTATCTCTCAAGAAAAAAGGCCCACAGAAATTGTTAGTAAGTCACTGGGGCTATATGAAATGAATATTCATTTACTGATTTTCTATTTTTCCTAAAATGAACCAAAATTTGACAGTATTCTACTCTAAATCAGCTTAATTCAAATGCTGGATGCACTAAATAATTTTTTTTTATGTGTTTGGAAATCCTCAAATCAAAAAAAAAAAAAATAAAAGAAAGGACATGACTCAAATCTTTCACATTCAGAAAAGACTAGAACAAAAGTGCTACATACCCACCACTGTTGGTTTCATTTACAAAGGGCAAACACTAAATGCAGTGTTTTGATTTAATATATTACGGGCTACACGCTTGGGTCCAGTTGGCATGGGCAGAACCAAGTCAGAGGATGCTATAAGAAGTTCTCCATTGTACTGTCTTCCACCCCCCCACCCCTCCCCCAATGCTGTCCCGTGCTTGCTGCGCTTCAGGCTTGAGCTAACTTGTAGGGAGCAGCAACGCCCTGGCAGAGCAGCTCACCACACACTACACAGAGACCCTGGGCACTCCCCAGGGCTGTTGGTAACAGGCGGACGTGTACAGAGAACTAACTCCTTCAGCAGCTCTCTGTAAGCAGAGGAGCCCCTTACTGAGGGGCAATTACCACTGCATCTTTGAAGATTGAGTGCCTTTTTAAATAAGCATCTCCCCTTTGTAAGATCCTGACATATTTATCATCTATGGAGGAACCTCAACTCCATTTTTGTTTGATTACGATTTTTGAAAGGGTAAATACCACTACTGTGATTTATTATTACTTGACCAGCATGTGCTGCAATTATACAAGCATTCCTACAAAAATATAA
Source organism: Chloroceryle amazona (assembly GCA_027560015.1). Lineage (NCBI taxonomy): Eukaryota > Metazoa > Chordata > Aves > Coraciiformes > Cerylidae > Chloroceryle > Chloroceryle amazona. The sequence continues at coordinate 42,912 of JANHFX010025931.1, forward strand.
ATGCTTTTAAAATGTGTTATTAAAAACCTATTACTTGAATTTTGTAAATACCACTAATTCTGTTCAAATTTGTACCTCCGTGTCCCCACTGGAGCAACAAGATATAAATACATGAACTGGTCCTCAGGAAGGAACTGGAGGGATACTAAGCCTATATGGAGACACAGGGACATGTCTGCCTCTCTTCACTGAGCAGATGGGCCAGGGTGTCAGTGCAGAGAGCGGCAGCTGCACTCACCAGTGCAATTGCTTGCTCCTCTGCCTACCTTGCTTTGCTGGGACAATCCAGGAGGGTGATTTCTGGTGGTTCTGCTTTACAAATCTGGCCTGGGGTCTCTTTCCCCATCAAACAGCAAGAGACATTTAAATCTGCCATTGTTGGAAATAATGGTTTTGTTGCCAATTTTAAATTTCAACGAAACAAGAATAAGCTTTAGGGTTTAAAAGACCCGAAAAGGCACAAAGGAATAAAGCTGTAACAGAGAGAAGCAGCACATCAGTACTTATATGATGACGGAGTGTTAGTCATGCAAAAAACACAAAATAGCCATTATTTAAATTACCCGTTGAATCAAGGTCATTTTCTAGGTTAGTAAGCTCATCTCCACCTCCAGTAACAGAGCATTCAGGAATCTCCTCATTAGTATCTATCTCAATATTATCATCATCCTCATCCTCATCTGTAGAAACATACAGTATTAAGGTTAGTATTTATTTATGGACATGCACCACATCACTAGTAAAAAAAAAAAAAAATAAAAAAGAATGCTTTAGAGAACAAGATGAGTTATGATAAAAATGCAAATCATTAAATAAATCTGGAAGGAGATTTCACTCTGTCCACTCATGGATTTATCTTCAAACCGACGCAATTCAATATATACACAGGGGGCTCTGCTGGAAACTCCTGCTACAATAAAAGTAGAGTCTGGCCTTAGCAGTGGTTGTTCTCTGTGCAGAATCTCTGGCTAACTTTGAAAAGCACACATGCCTTTCCTTATAACTGAGGTCAAAATAATATCCCTTAGGCTCTCGGTTCTCTATCATGCAGAATGGGTGCTGAAGCCAGCATACAGCAGGCTTGAATGGGTCTGGCCAGAAGGAGGACCTGGGAGCTGTGGTCTCTTGAGAAAGGCAGCAGCTTTTGGTATGGAGTTCGCAGCTTGGTGAGTCTTGCTGCTCCTTACTCAGCACAGTATATCACAGCTCAGTGATCATTGTACCTTGCTTAGGTGTTACCGTCTCCTACCACTTCTGACAGAAGAAGGAAAACTACCACCCAGAACATCATGCTCAGCAAGAGCTGACCTCAAGTGTAGCAGGAGCCCACTCACTGATTGCTGCCTTACTGCACCACTTTGAATCAGCATTGTTTGTAAGCTACATACATTTAAAATAAAATTATAACTGTAATTATACTTTATATTTTTTATGGGATCTTTCTCAGAGCAGCTTATGAATATCACTTGTAAATGAGCCCCATAATGTTTTATGAAGTAGGCGATTATTATAATTACAATTATGATGTAGGTAAATTATGGCACAAAAAGAGTAAGTAACCTGAAGAAGATCAAATAGCAAGTGCTGAATTGTGAAGCAGATCCCAGAAAAAATCCTGACTCACATTTTCAATACAAATATATAATGAAATTAAAGTCCATAAAAGCTAGATTAGTACTTTCAAAGCATGTAGTTGCATTGTATTTACTCACTTTTAAGTCTCATATCAAATGCTATCTATGCTTGTTCAGACTTATACAAACATTTTTTTCCTATGTACGTATGCAAGCGTGTAAAAAAGAAAAAAAAAAGAGAGAAGGCTGGAGTGTGTCTGGAGAAGAAAGACATATATAGTAACTAAATTAACTTTAAAACACTTCACAATAGGAAAAAATACCGATTATAATTACAGGACATTGGTACATCCAAATGACAAATAAACAAAAAGGATCCTAAACACAGTATCAAGATGCCATAATCCTGAATAACAGAAGTTTGAAGAAGTTCAAACCAGCATTAGTGCTGATCACTCACCATCTGTCTTTGAAACACACCAAACCTCATCCTCAGACCTGAAGCTTGCACTTTAGGCCCATGCTGCTGACACGGAGGTCACACAACTGTTTCTTTTCTTCACTCATTATCTCCCTATCCCTATAATTCCCATTTTAGGAGACTGTTGACTATTTTATACATATCCTACTCTTATTTAACTAGCTGCTCCCTCAATTCCTCTGTAATTAATCAATGTCCTTCTCAGACCTCTACTGATTCAGGGTAAGTCTCTTGCTGTGAGAGACAGGAGCAAAGAAGTTTCCATTTCAGTGTTTCATTCAATATCTGGTGCATGTATGATGGCGCAGCAGTCTGCAAAGAAGATTTCAGCTGACTACCATGACTTCTGTGGTCTCCTCTCCACTAATTCTCAATAGTCCCTGGAAGAGTAAGCTTTCTTCTAAAATACCCCAGCTTGAGCCAGATGGATTGAGAAGATCATCTGTCCTCGGCCAAACTAGGATCTGTGACCAGACCTGGGAGGGACCTGACAGATGGTGCTTCAGGTGTACAACTGGGTGGACAGAAACACTCAGGACTCTCTACAACATCCTTTCTGTTCCCACTTAAAGTCATAAAGATGGTTCTGTGATCTGGACTCTACTTCTTTCCGGTAGGTGAACAAAGTAGAAGGGCACAGTGTAATCATCATTAAGTGGACTAAGGGATAGGGTAAAAGCAAGACTGAAGAGAAAAAAAGAACGTTAAAGCAGCAACAGTAACAATTCTGAAGTTTTGAATTTTTTTCAAAGCTTCTCTACTTTTTCAAATCAGGAGTTAAGACTTCTGACATGATATTAAATCTTTCATGATGGTGTCAGAGAAATTCAGTGGCACTCAGGCCATGGCACTCTCAAACTCATCCTAAAGCTCACAGTGGCACACTGAAAGCATGACCAGGCTAACAGCAGCAAAGGGCCATGGACATTTGGAAGAGGTGGAAGAGAAAGAAAGAGGGACACCGCTGCAGCAGAGGGAAACCAAATCCACCTTGAGCCTCGAGGCAGGCAATGACTTTCCAAAGCACCCAACGAAGTCAGCTCACAAAGTCAGCAAATAACTACCAGTCATCCCACAGGATGCTGGATGTGTCAAAAGAATCTAAACAAGATGACAGGGCTTAAGACTGCTGGATACTAAGGGAATGCTTATATTAGTTTATTTGCTTTTCTTTAATTTAATATAGTGAGATGAGATCAGAAGCACTGTCTTTGACAACACCATTTTAGGTAACAAAACAGATGGGAGTGTCAAAAGACACCACTTCCTAGTGCCAGATAATGACCTGACCTAGTATTTAACTTAAAGTTGGCAGGCTTCAACTGAATATGATTATCAGGACATTTACACTTTACTAATTAAAAACAAACAAACAAACAAACCAACCAAAACAAAACAAACACATTCATTTTAAGTTATTTCAGAAATTTTCAGATATCTCTCAAAATCTAAAGATTCCATATTTTAAACTACCCTAAGTTGTTGTGGGTTTGTTTTGTTGTTTGATTTTTTCCTTCCCAGTCCAATGTTCTTCCAGTGTATTAAAAAGGGAAATATTTTTAGGGAGCATGTTACAACAAGACTCTGGAATTATAAATGATAAAAGCAACAACATGACAAAGAGATAACAGTTATCTTTTATGAAAAGAACAAATTACTAGTGTGAAAAACTTTAAGCATTTGGTCTGGGAGCAGGGTACTTATTTAGAAGAGTACCAAAGAACTCCTTCCTTGAAAACATGGATCCTAGAAAGACAGCAAAACTTTACTATGTCATGAAGAAACAAAATTAGATAGAAGATCAAGTCATCAACCGAACAGCACTGACCATTACCTACACAGCCTGGACTGCAGTCTGAACTGAAGAGAGTGAAATAAGAATCTCTTGGAACCAAATGGAAATGCCAGAGTATTGGTGGAAAAGAGGTCCAGAGGTATTTTATAGCTCATATGCCTTACTATTCAGATTAAGTTCAGGCTTAATTTGTGCTTAAACTGATATTCTCTTGACTTGCTTTAAGCTTGTCAACATGTGAAAGAGTCACAGCAGACTGCATCAATTTCTAGACAAAATTTAAATGGAACAATTTTCATAGAGAGGTAAAAGCATTGATGGCAGTTGGATCACATCAGTGGATAAAATTTACTACCTCCAGATCCGAGCCACATTCCCATAAAAATGCCATCTCAAATAAAGGACGGAGATGCGCCAAAGAGTAAAGAAAAGACACCACCCAAATCCCAAAAGAATAGGCGGGCGTCCCACTGCATGGGGACATTACCTAGATAAGATGTCAATTCCTTTGCCCTGTCGCTGCTGGGAAAAGGGAGAATATTTGGATTCCTATCTTGATACTGTCCCTGGACCCATCTCAAGACATCCGCTTATCAGCCTGAAGCTAGTAGGACATCTAATAAATTTGAAGCTGCCATCCCAAACCCTCTGGCAGTTGGCAGGAAGAAGTATTTTCTGTCTTACATGCCAAATAACCTATGAAAAAGACTGGATTTTGTAGCAAAGGATGCTGCTTATCCAGGAAAGTTTCAACTTGCTATAGGCATTTGGGTTTTTCAGACCATGATTAAATAAAGCCTTTTAACAGAGAATGTAGCCCCAGTGCCAAAGCATGAAACTCTTAAGTGAGCATACAGAAACAATGAATGAGATCACATTTTCACCTACAATAGTGAGCAAGAAGTTAGTCTCTAAAAAATCTCAAATCCCAAAGCTGAAGTATTCTTTTCTGGAGGAAGTGAATTAAGAGAGGGGAAAATGATTTGGTAATTTTTTTTTTTAAATTAAAATGTAGCAATCAACACAGAAGAAGAGATTAATGAAGCATAATGGACAAGACTTCTTGGAAAACAGAGGATATTACTATAAGCTTATCTTGGGTATTGTATAGGGAATACAGGACTGACTATAGACAGAAAAAAAGACTACTACATGTGAATGCAGTCTGGGGCAATATTCACAAGTCAAATGTAATAAGGAGACTGTCTATTAAATCCTAATTTCTGGTGGAACTCAAAAAATGAAAAAGACCAAACTCAAAAATAATTTCAATTTATTTCGTTTGTAAAGTATTGGTACCATTTCACAGGGCAACTCCATTTCCAGAGAATTAATATCTTGAGTGGAGAACTAGTGGTCACCTGACATTACCAGCAGCATGGTAGAAGTATGTGGAAGATGTGCCACGAGGAGAGCTTTTCGAGAATAAGTAAAAGGAAGCGCTATACAATGCACACTGAGATGAAAAGAGCAGAGAGGAATAAAAGGAGACAGGGAATGAAAACTGGAAGTCCAAGAGAAGTTCAAGTAGCTTAGCCAAACTACTGTATGAACAAAGTAAAAATAAGGTAGCAAATAGAAACCAAGGAGATAAAGCACATGCAAAAGTAGAAAGCCGTGAAATCACTATACTGGATAAAACCCAACAGGTGTACTGGCGAAAACTTTATCAACAAGTTGTGATCAGTACTGATTCTGTCTTCTCTTTTTAAACCACTGAAACTTTCTGAGTGCATATGCAATCTAATTACCTCTGAGACTGTTTATAAACTGAACTGAAGGAAGAGCAATGCAAAATACAGAGAAAAATACGTACAGTGAAGGCCACATCTCAGAAAGCAGCATACTGCAATATTTAGCAACACTACAAGTGAGTCACTGCAACAAAACAGGGTAACTACTACCTAGCTGAGCACTCACGAGTATACTCAGAGTGTACCTTACTTGAAGGGGAGAGATGGAAGGAATAGCTATGTACATGATGAGGAAGTAATTAAATAACATAGGATAGGGAGTTATAAATTGTGAAGAGGGGTGGAAAACACTATAGTCTACTTAATATGTCAGCACTGTGCATTGTGCTGAGACTGTCTCACTTCATCCCTATCAAGGTTGTAATTTCCATATTTATCACAAAAGGGAGTTATGTTGGCAAGCTTGGTTTCCTGGGCAAAGAGAGGAAAACAGACGACCAGACCCAAAGGGAGACCTACAACTAATCACTTTTCTCTTTGGTGTTAAATGGAACAAAAATTTAGGGTGCATTAAGACTATATTTAAATACATGTGCATATAAAATACATGTAGCACAAAAGAAAAAAATATTGTTGTTAAATCTACCTGCATTGTGAATGTAAAGCTGGATTTTCCTGACACTTTGGCTTACAGTTACGTGCACACATGTACAGAAGCCTCTACTGAAACGTGTGCTCAGCACCCATTTGAGTTTGAGTGACACTACATTACTCCAGCTCACAGCACTGGCAGGTACATGAATTTTAATGTCATTTCAAAGTCGGTTTAATAACATTATAGCAATATTACAATTCAAAATCTGTAAAGGCAAGTGGTTCATCAAAAGTCTGTCATGTAAAATCAAAATGTTGCTGCCCCCACATCCCATGGGCAGCCTCTAAAATTCTCACCCCAAGCAGTCTTTTGAACACATATAATACAAAATAAAGTTCCTTAAGTATTTCTAATGATGTTTCCCCTCCGAATTATGTCCACGCTTCTATGTAAAAAAATATATATTGAGGGGGTTTTAACCAAAAATCCTAAAAGTCTAAAAAACTGTGGGCAATGACAAGTCTAAATAATGGGCATGTATGAGCTACTTTTTCTTATAACATCTCTTTTCTTTCAATCACATATATACTTTTCTGTTAATTGTTGGAAATAAAGCGACACAACACTGATTTAGGAAACATATCTAGTACCAGGTCTTTTGATATGTACACCTGATGAACAACAACGTTTTGAAGTGTGAATAAAAGTGATACCCCAAAAGGTCTCCAGTTTCTATGTTGCCATAGGGATAAGATACAAGGTTCCTCAGCTCACCTCCAGATGCCTTTGACCTTTCTTTCAACTTTTCTGCAGCCATTTCACCGTAGCTAGGAAGTTCTGACATCTTCACTCCAGATCGAGCTTCTGCTATTAGCTGACGAGCTCGCTCTCTCAGCTGCCGACGTCGCTCTTCATCTTGCTGCTAAGATATATTGAACAGTTGCCAACTCAGTAATTGACAGAAATGCAATTTCATTCTCAATCTGATCATCACGATAGTAACTGGTTTACAGCATGGTGCTTGGCCCACATTATAAATAGGATGCTTGATATCAGTTGGGTGTCACACCACAATTTTTAAAGATATCTACAAATCAGATTTTTTTTTTCTATAGCACTCCCCAAATTATTAATGTATTAGAAACCTAATTATTTGCAATTTAAAGCATTTATAAATTATGTTATATAAAAATACCTTGATAAACATTTTCAGACACTTTTGTCTCAAAGTAATAACTTCAAAAAGTTTTATCATGGCTATAAAAATAGTTTACTAAATTGAATTACTTGTTTGAGCAATATTCTCTCATAGAACTGAAATGAGAAACCAGATGTTGTTCTCAGTTACTCCAGCCACGAAGCTGACTTCAGAGTGTAAAGTGACATTGAATTTGAGGCATGGAAAGGGATCTAATCCTTTGACTTCAATGGATATTTTTTTTAAATTTATTTTATTTTATTTTTTAAATAAAGTAATGAAAATGAATGAAAGAAAAGACTTTGTGTCACTTTTAAAGCATCCTACTAGTAGGGTATTGGTCAGTAAATAAAGAGATCATATTGGAACCATCCCAGATAGTGCTGTCCCACTAAAGCTCATAACTATCTTAGAAGCATGATAATATTTCAGTGGCATAAATAAGCACCGTTCTACAGCATGAAATTTTGGCAAAGGCTAATCCACAATACCAAAAAAAAAGACAACCAACCAACAAAACCCAACATATAAAATAAATAAAGAAAAAATCAATAAAGAGATTTGTTCAAACATATCTATAAGAATCCATTAAACCATACAAGAAACAATTTCAGTTTTCACCTTAAAAATATGTATTTTTTTCAAAGTTTTCCCCCTCTCCTCAACATGAGAAATGCTTATAAGCGCAACACAGTCAGCGTTTGGCTTTAAGTCAAATCTGTTGATACATTCAGATTATTGATATAATGACCAGGATTGAACTCAGGTATATGCAGGTGACCTGAACTAAATGGAAAAAAAAAAACTGCCTAACTTTGGAGAGCCATCCTGGCAGCCTTCCCAGCAAGCCAGAAACTGAGCATCCCACACCTGCAGATGCTGGTGAGAGCTGCTGCTAAGTGCCATTTAGTTTAAGCAATCATTAATAAAACAAGTGCAAAATACTAATTAGGTACATTTTATCCATTTCCATGTAAATTGTTTGTTTGTAGCTATTTACTCAGCATTGTTCTTGGCACAATAGAAAAAATGCAAATGACTGAATCAGAATGCAGCCCTAATGGGACTTTCTGTTTATAACCATTAGCCCAGAGGTGTGCTGTAATTCAATCCTCAAGCAGCAAGATTTAGCCTCATTAACAGCTTGCATGGGCAGGTTACAACTCATAAAACCCTACAGTAAACAAAGTATATGGACACAGCACAATATCTTGTCTCTGAGTGACAGAGCTCTGATTCCCTATCAGATTGCGTTGATTTACTTTTCTCCTAATGTCCTTCCCCTGGAAAGACAATTCTGCCTGGGCCCTGCAAGGCAGCGGGATAGCACATTGGCTTTGTTTGCTTTCTCACCCTTTAACTTCCCAGAAGGCACAGAGCAACAGTTCTATCAAAAACTTATTTGGTAAAGTACACATTAGAAAGGCAACTGGAAAGCTTCCCCCCTGCTCCTATGCACTATGATAGATGAATTTAATTTAATTTCTAGCCAGCCAACTGACACAGCAACCGATTTTATTTTGACCTGCAGTATTTGGTAACGTTAATTACATTGAATTTTACATGAAACAGAACTACTCAAATCTCTACTATTTGTAATTTCCAGGATACAGGAACATGTGGGTTTGATTTAAATGACTTTTAAGAAGGAATATGCAAAATTTATATTAAGATTCCGATGCACTTTAAAGGCAAACAATTTTATCTACTATAGCCCATGTAGTTTAAAGGCCAGTGACATGTTTGTGACAAATGTGCCCTAAACTAAGCAGGCTGATTTCCCCCCTCTCCTTTCCTCCACTTCTTCTGAAAGACAACTTGTATCCTGATTTATTAGCATAGTCATTAACATCCCGGGGATCTCCAAGCAAACACAGATTATTGTGGCTTGTGTTTGTGCTGATTAAGCCAATCAACACCAGCGGATAAGAGAAAAACCAGTCTAGTTGTTGCTTAAATTCAATTCAGGTATTTAAACTCTCCGTTACAGAGCTTGGCAGAGGAAACACTGGTGGAAGGAGCAATGAAACTGAGCGCAGAAGTAGGAAGTTTTTAGGAGGTAAAGAACAATTATTAAACAGCAAATCAATCCTCTGGATTTTAGAAGGGAAGGGACTCAGGAGAGATATGGAAGCATGAACACAGATATTTAAAAAAAAAAAAGAAAAAAAGAGAGACACGAAGAGAAGCTCCGCAGTGAGAAAGGACCAGGGAAACACACATACAGTGATTTTTAATAATTTTACAGAGTTAAGAGAAAACTCTGTAAAATCTTTCGCCCTCTGACATGAAGCTGACATGCCAAAGAGACGTTACAGTTTGCTCTGTTATTCTCCCCCAATTACTTTGTAATGGTCTAAAGATCTGCCACGCGGAAGCACAGTGAGGAAAACTTCACCATTTAAGGACAAACTCTTCAAGAATAAGTAATGTAATTCCTTGTTTCCCTCCTATAAAAACGTATTGGTATGCAATTTTTATATTTCACAGTTCACCGACATCTCGGCAAGCTTTCTTCCACTGCTTCAATGGTGCTACTTTTAATTTTATCCTCCTTAGTCCTAGTAATTAAAGTGATCAGCGGTGGCATCCCAACGGCTTTGACACAGCTACAACCCCCTAGCAGACTCTGGCTTTTAAGGGGAAGGGGAAGAAAAAAAAGGACGGGAGTTTCATTTCACTGGAACAAGAAAATCAAGCTTCTCCAATCCTCAACTTTATCCAATTGTTCTTTCAGCAGCCTTTGGATCTTAAGAAACAAATAAAAATGGCTGCCATTAGGGGGTCCTTTTTGTACTCGCCGCAGACGGCAATGACTGACATTGCTTTGGCCAAAAATGATGCCGTGGATTTGAGAAGGTGAATTCGAATGTGAAACACTGGTGGGGCAGTTTCCAAGATGATTACACAGCCAGTGATGTTGCCTGGTGGGGGCAGAAGCTGAGAGCTGACCAACTCAGTAAAATACTGAGTGGTGGAGTCTGACAGAGGAAAAGAAAAAACCCCAACCACTCCTTTAAAAAACATCACTAAAAATGCTGCAATCTTCTCACATTTTCAAAAAAAAAAAAACCCTCTTCCAGGGATTTTCAGTCATCCTTTGGCAGAATTTTGGGAGGATCCAAACTGACTTTATACCAGAAATCTGATAACATATTATCCTCTCCTCATAAAAAACATATATATAATCCTGTGAGGTTCTTTTATTTGATGTTTAAAAAGAAAATTCTTTACCGTGTCCATAGACTGGGAAAGAAGAAAAAGTTGTAAATTAGTGATACTCCACAGCAACGGAATTAAACCAGAATCGTACATATGGGGGGGAGCGATTCCTGTAGCTGTAGGTTTCAAAATTGTCCGTGGTCTGCCCTGAGTGCACAGTACATCTAAGAGAAAGAACTTGACTGCCACCGCTTTCATCATTAGACAGGAAGAACGGCTCTGTTATTAGTCATTCAGAAAGAAAAAGACCTCTGTGCTTGTCCAGAGGCAAGGATTACCAAAATGTACCTATTCAGTTAGTAGAGAAGGCAGAATAAAAAAATAAAAAAATAAAAAAAATAAAAAAAATAAAAATTACACGAGCTTTAAAGGTTTGGGCAGGCTGGGTTTTACCATGACCTTGAATCAGCCCTTGTTTGAGTAAATAGGATTTGGGATGAAACATTAAAACTGTTTAGCAGATCTTTTCAAACCATTTCAAACTTTTCTTATGTTGGTTTATAATATAACCAGACATGCTTGTAAATGGCCACACCTGCTCATTTCTCTGGGGATGGCCTGATCTCTGCCTTTTCTAACAAAGAAAGGACGTGTGAAAAAAAAAATAAATCAGCCTTTCTTGTTGCAAAACAGAGTGGAAAGTCAAAATCTTTCTCAAGTTTGTCCCATCTGGTCAGATTAAATCTTTGATCACCCTGGGGACTACATTTATGTTTGGTCTCTACTAGTGTTTCAGAACAGCTCAAAATACACAGGTAGCAGCAAAATTGCTAAGCAGAAAACACTCGACATAAACAAAAGTGCATTGGCTTTGGATTTCTGTAGCTAGTGAGATCATAGGAAGTGGCCAGTAAAGACAGACATAAAAATTTTAGATGTTTTCCACTTCCTTTTTGGTCTCTGCATCACCAGCCTTAGTACCAGTAAACTGTATGTAGCTTGAAAATATTTTTTCATGAATATATATGAAAAAAAGTATAAAATCATCTGTCATAAAGATGCAGCTATTAGCTTACAATCTATGACACTGATGGACTAATGAAACAAGATAGAATGAAAATAGAAGTAGCACAAAGTCTACAACAGGGGGAATCACAAACAATGTCTTAACAAGGCTGTCCGCTTTAAGAAAAAAAAAAAAAAAAAGGCCCACAAATTCACATGAGATGGGGTTGTGGCAGTAAAATGGAGAATAACCCCTTAAACCTAGGAGTTATTTTGAAATAAATGTTTTCCAGCGATTTTTAATTTTTATTTTTTTTTTTTTAATATAATCTGTGCTGCTCTGGAAAACCTACAATTCACTTGGTACAGTATTTCTGGTGTGAAGAATACTGGCTGTAGAAAAACAAGCCATTGATAATTTAATTCCTTGTGTCACT
>JANHFX010025931.1:54952-73413 GCA_027560015.1 Chloroceryle amazona
ATTGATAATTTAATTCCTTGTGTCACTGGGAAATGGAGAAACTCTTAGTTTACTGAATGAAAAAATATATATATATATTAAAAAAAAAAGAATGGCTGACTAAGTATGTATCACCTTGTGCTATATCCAAGGCCTCTTGCTGGTTGTCTGGCTGCTCTTTTGTAGGCAAAAAGGAGCTGAACGCTCTCTGGCTCCTTAGATCTGGCCCAACAAATGCACTGCCAGTCATGCACATGGATCCAGCTTAAAACCCAGTGTGAGCCTAAAAGAAGCTAGTCAAACTGGCACCTACTCATGCAGAAGGAGATAGATTTGTCATGACAGGCTGATTATTCAATGTAAAGAAACAGTTTAGCTTTTCTAATCTGGTACAAATACATCTTTCTCAGAGAAAAAAGTAAAAGGTCTAACAGTTCAAGTATTTAAAGTAAAGAAACCAACAAAAAAAATTGTAACGTCAAAGTGAACCATAGGTATTTGTGCTAGAGCATTCTGCAAAACAGCCCTGCCGTTCTATTCAGATAAATAAGATTTAACCCGTTTAACCCTTTAGGAGCTGCACATCTACACGACGATTAAGGCAAGCATTTCTATTTCACACTGCACCTGGCTCTATGACAACTTTTAGGTACAGGCTGAAATACCTAATTCCAAATACACTTTCTGTTTTCCTTCTCTTCTTGCTCGCCTGCACCGATACGAACAGCGAGGTGCTCTGCTGGCGAACAATGCGAGGGCAGCCATGCCTACCGACGGGGCTCCTGAGAAAGATCATGGAGAAAGTCGATCTAAACCAAAAGCAATGACAAAGCCCTCTGCTAACTTCTTCCCTGGAATTTTCCCTGCTTAGGCAAGTTTGTGCTCTCCCTCATCTGGGAATTATAATTAAGGACAACAATCACCTAAGGCGTCAGGATCCAGAAGCTTGTTACGCTTGTCACCATGATTGTCAATGTTATTGGCATTACCCACAAACAAGGTCTCAAGCGGTGCAGGCTGAGAAAAATTCTGAAATAGTGCCATCGTCCGGACAGGGCATAACGTCCCATTTGAGATCAGTAGCTCTAAAGATGGCATTTTCTGTGCTTTTCCACAGCCGAGTCACAGGCGGAAGTTAGAAAAGCTGCTTGCTCATTGTAGGAGTCAACATTTGTCGAGCTCCACTTAAGGGATTTTCTCTTGTGTAAACTTGACTTTATAATTTAGAGGAAAAAAAAAAAAAAGTGGCATTATGAAACAAAGACTTTTGGCAAGTGTATGGGATGCATAAGCTGGAGAGCAGCATCTTTCAGTCTGCCATCCTGGGAGGCTTCCTTCTCAGGCGGGCAACCCTCTGCCGAGGGAGGAGGACGTGCCCTCCTGAGGAATGCTCCCGGTTCACTCCCAGCCGAACAAAGCAGAGCAGGCTGCAGGGTGCCTCTGAAAGTTGGGGGTTTCCACACCCTCCCCCCCTCTTAATTTTCAGGGGAGGGTTGTAGGATCCCAGTCTGCTCGTATGTGATGAGAATGGAAAGAACAAGTGTAAACCCTACGCCTCCCTGGATCCTATTTTGCTGTGTTTTTTTGAAAATGTCCTGCAAACTGCTGGCAGCTTTTTTTAATGGAAAATACCAATCGCCTAGGATCTATACCTAGCCTTTTGCCAATAATGAGAAAACTTCACCTTCTGTCCCCAGCAATTCTTAGGAAATCTTTTGCTGTTATTCCTACAAATCCAATTACAGATTGTTGAGTAGCTAGTGGAGTAAGCTTATTGAGGAGTGTCACATCACTAAGTCGTGCGTATGTGTTTCAGTTTGTAATGTGGTCTGAGCCGCTGTAGAGGTGTCAACTTAAAATGCAAGTAAGTAGCAGAACAGGGCTAATCCCAGCCACTACTCCCCTGCAGCCAAATTGTAGCGCAATGAATGACAGTGGAAATGCAAAGATGCCACTGTGCTTATCACACACAGCCAGATGGTGGACCTGGATCAATGCACACATGCCACGATCAATGCATTTGATAAAGAATTAAGAAGAAAACTGTACATGTTATCAAAGAACTTGTACATGGCATAATTATGATTCTGCATGTGCTTACTGATGATATTGGAGACTCAGAGGCAGGTGATAATGAAACTGATAGGAAGAAATAGCTTAAAGGCTACAGCATATGGCCTCAGCACTAAGAAATCTTGTCAAATAGTTCAGAAAGCTTTTTTAACTGTTATTACAGGCTGCTCATAGTGCAAGCTGGTGGCAACGTTTTAATTTTTTTTTTTAAAAAAAATCTGAAATGTCAAAAAGTTACGAAAGCTGTACTTTTCAGAAAATAATTAAGACGATATTGTGTTTTAAACACGGCAAAAAAACCCAACCCTACAGGTAGAGTGAGTGTTCACAATTTTTTGGGAGGGTGGTGTGGTGGTTGGGCATTTTTTAATATATGTAACTCCATGTTCCCTGAATAAATGTATTTAGACTTTAAGGGGGCTTGTGGTAGTTTAAGGGATGTATCTGGGTAGTGATTTCATTTGGCACGCCAATTTCTACAGATACAGTTTCGATGGTGTTTCTCATCAAATGTAGAGTATTTCCCTGTTACTGTTTGTGCTCTGTCAGCTACATTATAGCCACCACGGATGTGAAAGAAGGTAATTAAAAAATCTGTGGAAAATAAAGTCTAAAGTAGTAAAAAAAAGCATATACATTTATAACGTATAAAAGGTACCTAAAATTCTCATGCTCCAGTTAATAGATGAGCTGTCTAATCAACGCCTGGACGTAACTTAAGTGCTCTCATTAGTGTGAAGACCTTCAGGCTAAATAAGACTAAATCCCTTAAAAATTGCTTCTGCAATAGAAAAATCCCCCTTACGATTTTCCTCTGCCTAAATCATATCAATTAAAAAGAGAGAGAGGGACGAAGGGAGGTAGAGAGGCATTTTCACATGACTTTGTTTTAACTGACACTCAAAAAACTATCTTCCGAATCCAATTTAAAATGTTGCAGCAGAAAGTTCATTAGCAATCAAAGAAACAAAAAAAATCATGCTGAGTTTAGTTTCTCTTTTGCTTTAAACCTGGATCTTTAAACAGTGCTAAAGCATATAACGCCCACTGAAATCTTTAGCTTAACTTTCTTTTTTCCCAATCCCAAATATTTAATCAACATTGCAGTTTTACATTAGATTATAAAATTTATCAAAACGAGCCTCTAGAAGAGCAAAGTGCGTATTTTATTTGCAGTGGGCTGAGGAGGGACAACCCCCCCTCACACCCTCACCCCCCCCAGAATTTCAATTTGTCCTGACAAACCATTGGGTATTAAATTCTAAAGGCATGCAGAGTGCATAAAGAACTGATGGCTTGATTAGCTCTTGTGGTGCAATTGAAGGAGCTGTCTCTCTCCCCGCTTCTCCATTTTGAGAAACACTTTGATCTCCGTTCAAGTCAATCCATGAACATCAACTGACAAGACTGCATGAAACACCCCAATGGTTAGGCCCAAACTCGTAGCAAACTATTTGGTTTCATTAAGGCTTCAGGAGAAGTGACCAGTGACAGTCCTTTCATTCAGAAGCCAACAGGCAAGTGACTATTTAAACTTTAATGTGCACAATGTACTGGTGAAGGCCGCTACACCTATAGTCAGTCACTCAAGTATGAATGCCTTTACCTACTATTTTGTGACATGTGAACTACTAAGTGCAGCTGCAGTCTCATTAATGCATTCGCCCAGATTTGTTTGCAGGACTAAAGAGATGATTTGCAGCATTTCTGGTGTGAGAAATGACTGTATCTTCAAAGGAAGGTATAACAGCAGGTGCTGTATAAAAGGCAGCTATTAAAAAGAGATTGTGTTTTTAAATGCAGCAATTTACTAAACATTTGCACAAAGCTAGCAGAAATATTATCCATTCTGGCTGACAATATAAAAGATCTTGAATCACTTCACCCGCAAAACACATGGTATTCAGTCCGGCTTCGAGCTTTGCTACAGTAAACTATTTACACATCACTTTTCTCCTTTTTTAGTTGCCCTCTCCAAAGACTCCCACTTCAAAGAGTTCATTTTTGTACCAGTTCCTGTCAATGCAGGTCAGAAACACTAAAGTGGAAAGTGGCTGCAGTGCCGTGGCACAAAGAGTCTCTGCGGCTGAAATCAAACAAAGCCCAATTAAACTAATCATAACGTCCCAGTGAACACAAGGAAGCTCACCTGGTATTTCTGGACTTCTTGTGTGAATTCCCAACTCTACTCGGTACTTGGTACTATAATTACCCTGACCAAAATACTGTGAAATTACTGCTCTGATCTACTAATGGCTGCAAAAAATCAAGCCGTTGTGGTTTCATGCCAAGGGGCCGTAGCAAGGTGGCGCAATGCTTTCTGACAGAGACGACAACTTCTAAAAACTCAAAAGGGAAAATTAACGGGATGTGGTTTATGTTGCCAAGGACTGTTCATTAATTACCAATTTAATCACTGCTGGAGGCATGACATTACAAAAATCTGGCTGAAAGTTCTAATAGATTATGAAGACCACCTAAGAAGAGTGACCAAGAAATGTACAAAACAATTAATACTGTTTCACTGCTATCAAAGACACTCAGATTATTTTACATCAAGTGAAGCAAAAGAATTAGTAGCTTCACAGTGCCACCACTAGGAACTGTAAATACAATGGCACACAATTAGTAATGCACATGTGACTTTTCGTTCAAGGCATATATCCTTGGGAAAGCCAGAACATGATAAGGAGAACAAAAGAAACATTTTTAAATGAAATGAATAAAGATTTTAACTCTACCCTTGTGCATGCTGAGCAATAACAGAATAGGCAATGCAAAACACATCTCTAAGTAATGGCGATATCATCCTGGGATTCAAAACAGCATGCACGCTGAACATCCACACAGAAAACGTCCACAGTTATTAGCAGCGATAGAAAAAGAGCATCCCAGAAACCCGAGTCTTGCTTTGTTCACAAAGGAAGAGCTCTGAAACACTTCTTTTTTTCCCCTCATATTTATAAACAGACAGATAGAAGATGCTTAAGTTTTTGAACTAATGTTGTTCAGATGATCTTAGAATTCAGTTAATAAATAGACAGCCTATTTCTGTGAGCATGCAAGTTAATGTTACAGCTGCAGACTATGCAGCACCTTGAATTTACATCCACATAATAAATAACCATGTATTTATATATTTAGGCTGGATGCTTAAGTGGTGCAAATAGATACAGCTGATGAATATAACATCAATAAAATTCATCTGAGAATCTCGAGCATTTTCATCTAAAACTCAAACTGCATAACATTTGTCTTGCATTATCAAAGGTTACATTTTACTCATTAAATCCCTCCTGATATAAAACTGACAGTGCATACTAATTCTTCTTCAAAATGAGTTTACTTGCACTAATTGATTTATTTTCCCAGCTATGTCAAGGAGTTGTCTATAGCAGCATTTTAGTACAGTGAAATATCACAACTTCATAGTAAGAAAGTGCTTAAACAGATCAAATATGAAGTCAAAAGCTGTAGAACCTTCTTGGAAAGTGACAGATTATTTTTATTTTTCATGTATTGAGTAATGTTAAATAAAACAACTTGTTTGTTCTTGCCATCAAGGAAATGAGATCAGGCTATCTCAACCTTAACATGTCGTTATAAAGAAGTAAATAACAGTTCAGTTGTGGTTTTGAAGTGTTCAGTCAGCAGGTCTAACCTTCAGTTAAAGAAAAGTATATTGTTAAAACAGCTATAAAACTTGGGATGCTCATGAAATGTAAATACCATATAGCATAGTCTTATCAGTTTAAAACATATTTAACCACTTTATGGTGGCATACAGACAAGACATATAAATGAACAACAGGGAATAAGTTACCAAAGCTCAGGGATTACTAAAATAATGTTCCATCTTTTTACCAATTAGATGGTAACTGCTTCTGTGTAATCTCAGGAAGATCTAGTGATCATATCTAAATCTGGTCACAATTATCAGCATGACAGACTAGTCTTTTTTCAATCAATATTTTCCAATTAATATTAAAAGACCAAGGTTGCCACCTGCAAAGTCCTACACCTCAATAAATTCATGTTAGATGTTTAATTAATAAAGATCAGCTTTTCTCTTTCTGATTTTTAAGAAAAACAAGATGGGAATAACTTGGGACTGTTTCCTTAAACGAATTAACATTATCACCTCAATCACAGACATTTATTTTCCAGCTGAAGAGACTAGAAAAAAAAAAAAATAAAAATCCACAGATGAGCTAGATGCTTTTACTTATGCAAAAGAAGCAGGGATTCCAATTCCATGCAAAAATAAAAATTACTGAATAAAGCTATCCAGTTCTCATTTTCAAGAGCCTGTTAAAATATTTGGAGGAAAGATTGTTTGCAATGCTAATTTGAGTTTAAGGCATCTTTGAATCCATTTTAAATATCTTGGTTTTGTTGTCTGCTGTGAATTTGCACTCTGTTCCACGTGTGGTCATGTTGACAAGAGCTTACTTTTTGGCCACATATAAGAGCAGGACAGTTAGGAGCTCATTAGCTCAGAAGTCCAGCAGACTACTGCAGGACATGGTCAATAAATGGGACCACTTATTAAAGCTTTTTTTTCTGAGCTTTTAAAATAATGCTTTATATTTCCTTTATTGAAGCTGGCATATCCCTTCTCTTTGCAATCAAAATTAAAAATAAGATTATACAATTCAACTCCTTTCAGATTTTGTCACTTTCTGAAGCTTTTCTAAAAAGACTTCCATTTTCACTTTGCATCCTATTTTTGAAAAAAAAAGTTACCATTTTGCACTCAAACATTTATGAAAATGAAAAGTAATGGGCTCAACAGATTGAGACCTGAAGAAGAAAGAGCTTATTAAATATGAATTAGATACAGCTGCAACAAGTCCTTTGAGCAAGAGAGTAATAA
Source organism: Chloroceryle amazona (assembly GCA_027560015.1). Lineage (NCBI taxonomy): Eukaryota > Metazoa > Chordata > Aves > Coraciiformes > Cerylidae > Chloroceryle > Chloroceryle amazona. The sequence continues at coordinate 61,881 of JANHFX010025931.1, forward strand.
AAAGCAATATTCTTAGCAGAAAGAAACAATCTTATGGCATAGGCTGTTTCTGCTGCCCTCTGTGTACAGCGTGTGCATGTTTGGAGTAACAGCTTTTTGGCAAGGTACTTCGTATCTGCAAGTTTTTTTTTCTTTTTTTTTTTCTTATATATATTTAGTCAGCTATAGCTGCCATTGAACTTGAATAAACATGAAATAATGGTAGCAGAGATAAGAAAACCCAAACCTTTCTCTGTGTAGAAAAAGTGGCTAGCAACAGTTGCATTTAAGGACACGAACAGCATCAGGATTACTCTCTGAAAACACCCCTTCAGTTTATATTAATCTGCTTTTAAATACTTATTGTCCAAATGGAGTCCCTAGCAATTTTTAGCGCAGTCATCCTCAGGATGCTGCTGGGAAGAAAGATTTACTATTTTCCTGTTTCACAAAAGGCAAAAGACAGAGCAATTCCCTCCAGGTATCATGTTCTTTAACTCCTGCATTCTATAATATATATATATATATAGTATATATATATGCTGGATCCTAAATATGGAAAATGTTTGGCCAAATACACGAGTAACCCAGTCCTGCACCTAAGTTCACCAAAGGGAAACCTTAGCTCATGCAAAACCAAGTAAGTTCAGAAACAATCCATGGCCTGTGTTAGGAAGAAAAACATTTTTCATTAATTTGATGCTCTATGGTGTTTCCTGCTAAAGCTGCCTACCTTGGAAAAACAAGTTAAAAGAATCTGACACACGACTTAGGAGAGGCCAGAAGCAAAATTAGTGGGGATAGTCTTAATTTTTATCCTGTTCTGTACTCTTTAGAATAGAGCCTTGTTATTTCACCACCTTTTACTATCCCCTGATCTTCAGCATAGATCTGAGCTCTACAGAGTGGTGTTCGATACTCTGATTTATTTTGACTTGTTAATATGTAGGCCCATCAATATGTAGCACCATTCTTTACTCCACAATATTCAAATCCTGCTCTGTAGGCATTATTATTAATTTCTTCAAGGGCTTTTTTTTACAGTGCTCATCACTACAGTATTTAAGTGCCTCAAAAGCATTAATCACATTCCCTTCTCACAACACCCTGTGGTGGTGTTATTACCTTGTTCTTCAGATGAGAACTGAGCCAGAGAGATCCAGCTAAAAGGATCTAACACTGGGTGCTCACTCTGGGAAGCTGACTACCTGGGCTTTTTTTCCAGATACTAAGCTTTATGCAGCCCTTTATATGTCTCAAGCACAGCTCCAATTGATCTCCCCGACAGACCTGAATGCTCAATACACCTGCATATCAAACCTTTGTCTCATATTGCAATCCTGAAAGGAAGGATACGCAATTAGTGACCACTCAGAAGAAGTTTGGTTCCAAAGATTTAGCAGCTCTGATCAGGAACTCTGAAGCAAAGGCAGCGTTATATTTAATTCTTTCAAGTACCTTAACTGCGAGCTCATCTTTTTGCTCTTTGCAATCCCTGCTTCATTTATCGTACACTTTCCAATTTCTGCAACCAAAAGGACGAAGGTCCTCTGGACAAACAGCCTTCTACATCACCTCAATCCTCTGAGCTAAATAAGACACAATTGCTTTGGGGAAAATAGTATGTGATCACATAATTAAAGACTGCATCATAATGCATATACACAAAGGAGGTTAATTAAAGTTGCCTGTGCATTTCTTAACTCCTAATTCCATTCTCTGTAATCATGCTGACTCCATAACCACAGTCATTTGAGTTTACAGAGTAAATGACAACTGCAGTAAATTTCCATTCTTTATGTGGACCAGTCATTAAAGGAGAGTAAGACGAACATTTTGCCACTGGCCTTTGTACATATTTGCTGACAGTGGAGTTATGCTGAGATTCAAGAATTATGGATTCCACTCCACATTCTGCAAGTGAGGGTTCCCTGCTGGAAAGACCTTTTAGCCCTGTGACTCCTAAGTAGTTCCTACTCATTGTTGTCCCTTCTAGCCTGCCACTGTGCCAGTGAGGCTGCACAGGTCAGCTTCAGTCTCCTTGCTTTTCCAATATCACCTTCTAAGCCAATCTGTCACTGCTGACAACCATCACTACAGGCTGGTATTTTACAGCATCTGGTGGGAGCACTTTTGTCCTTTCTAGTCCTGTGATATTCATGAGAAAAGGTGAGTTACAAATGAGTAAGCTAATAAAAAGGCTCTCCTGGTTAAAAGCGAAGTGATTACAGCTGCTATACCACATTGGAAATGACAGAAGCATCTTGTAAAAGAGTCACTACGCACACACCTACATCAAAAAAGCCAGCAGAAAGTCTGAGCTGTTTATAAAACTACCAGAGAGAAAGGGATCTATGAGGGGATCAGTAACTCCACTCACATTGCTTTTAAGGTAATTCTTGCAGTCTCCAAAAGGCTGCATAACTTTTAAGGACCTATCTATGACCCTCCCAAACCATACACATGTTTTGAAGGAGTTTCTGATCAATGAGGTCTCTCAGACTTCAAATACCTGCCTATAGGCTTACATACCTCCATAGAGGCTGGCATGCATACAGCTTGCAGATTGAAGGTTTCAGAGAAGCACCAAATGAGCAGACCTAACAGTGAAAGAACTTCTACCATGCTGCAAGTAGGGAAGAAATGGGAGAAAATAAATTGGGCTAATATGATACAAATAGAGGAAATAAGCAGAGAATGATGGGATCAAATCAAGTGGTTTGAACAGGAATGGAAGATGGTGGGGCAGAAGGCACAGAGGAAAGATTGTTTAAGGGAAAAAAAAAAAGTAAAGAGAACAGGTATTAAGAAAGAAATTTAAAAAGGATAAGAAATGGCCAGGGTAGAGAGCTGAAATGTATTTTGAGGGAGAGGAAAGATATAAAACTAAAGAAGGAGAACAAGATACATCTTGGGCTGCAATGACAAATACATCATTCAGAGGAAAATAGGATTGAGTTAAGGTATATGAGCAAATTTGGTGCCTTAATCTTCTTCTCCTCCCATGACTTCATCAATTTCTGAGTTAAAAAGAAACAAAACAAACCAAACAAAAGGCAAAAAAAGAGAGGGGGGGGGAGGGGGGGAAGCAAAGCAAGTGTGAATACTGACATGGGCCTAACCCCAGAGGACAAACATTAGAAGATGGAAGAATACTGCAGCAAGAAAGAAGATTCAAGGAAAAAGGGGTAAAGAGACAAGAGAATGGAAACAGCCAGTACTTCATGAGAAGCCAGATAGTGGTCAAGAAAGAGATAAGAGAGATAAAAAAAAAATAATGGAAAAAGAAAAAAAGAAAAGCAAGTCCAGAGAGTACATAACTACTGAAAAAAGAGTAACACAATACTGGTTCTACCAGAGGAAGGATAAGGCTTAAGCTGAAGCAGGTTTAAGGTATTTGCTCTATGCTTAGAGGAGAAACAGGAACACATTTTTTTTTCAAATAAAGACTTTTACCAAAACAAATCAGGTGAGAACATACTAAGTAACCTGTATTTATGACCATGGATCAGACTTGGAAATTCCTTCCCTTTTGTTGGCCTCAAGAAGCAATACAACTGTATATTGTTCTCACTTGTTTACCAAGAAATTTTATTCACAGTTCTCATATGACAAATGTAAAGTGGTAACAGCAAGACCTAAGAGACAAGATTTTCAGAAGTAGCTAATGACTCTGCAGGTTTATTTTAGCTGGGGTGACTGATTTTCAGAGCACACTCTGAAAGACGGGGCTGCTTAAAGCTCTTTTCATGAAGGTATCAAAAAAGGCGCAATTGCAGACTTCAAGAGTTACTTTCCAAAGTATATGCCCTGGGCTATCTCTTTAAAGTTTTCATATTAAAATTAGATCTTCCTATTTCAAACCATGTTCTTTTGAATCCCTCTCAATCTATCCCCAAAATGAGCCTAGTCCAATTCTCACTACTAAATGCTGATTCTCATTATCATACCCTCGTTCGGAAAATACACTACTGCACATTACTGCACGCTGACACATACAACACTGCTTTGAGTCAAAGTTCTTATTTCCCTCAATGACCACACAACAATGTGCAGAAATAAGTACTGTCTTCTAACATTCAAATAAGCAAAGATCTGTAGTAAAGAGACACAGCTACATCAAATGGCAATGTCTCATCCCTGTGAAGATCAGCCACGTTAAAGAAAAACAGAAATCAATGTATTTCATCTTATAACCATATATGTAGATGCATACATACATCCTTACTCAACACATACATATGTATATGTTTATAACATGTATATGTTATATACAGATTTATATAATATATATTATTTATCAAATGTATATAAGATATGAATAGCCTTCATTAAAGACATTCACTTTCACAATGCAAGTTTTCCACTGAAATGCATAAGGAGAACACTGATCTTGGTAAGTCAAGCACTCAAAAGTTAGAAAATGTCAAAATTGCACTCACTGTTCAACCTTGCATTGGTTCTCATTTTGTATAGTTTTAATTGTCTAACCCATTTGGTTTTACTAAAGGATACTTGTCTTTTTCAGGGGCTATGACTGACAATGTTCAGTGAAAGAACAACTATTCAATATCTTACTTTACACTAATCATGCACCTGACCTTCATCTTGTTTAAAATACAGTATTTAAAACTTTTCTCTGAACACAGAATTATTAATTTATTCCAGAGCACTTTTGTGGCACTCTTCACTAACATATCTAAGAATTTACAAATTGTATCTCCACAACACTCTTCTGAGTTGAGGAGCTTTTGTTGTTCTTATGTTACAGTCAGCTCAAGTCAAGAGTGCCCAACACCTGTTCACTTGGAGTGCCCAGAATTTCAGAGGGGCCAGGACCAATTGCTCACAGCACAGTTCTCCTTGAGTTGACTACAGCTGGGTGGATTCAAAACTTCCAGAATTCAGTCCCCAAGAATCTTGGCTTGGAAATCAGAAATCAAGGAATCTACCACCGTAAGTATGTTGGGTACCTTCCCAACATTTTAAAGATCTTCTGATTGAAACAGCAAGAAATTTTGGCTTTGTCGTGTGGCACTAAAAGACTGCCCTTCCCTTTCCTGCAAGCTTCTAATTAATTTTTCAGCTTCCATAATAAATGAAACAAGGTACCATTGGCAATCTGGCTGCTTGAACTACAGAATCCTGATTGTCACCCTGAAAATTCTGTCCCCAGCTCCTATCCTTCTGCTGGATTTCATAGCCTAGAGCTTTAATTTTTGTCTAACTTCATATTGCCATCTATCTACCCGAGGCATTTCTCTGCATGCCAGTGGGGTAGCTGCTTTTCCTCCTGCTTGGATTTCATCAGCAGGAGTTTGAGTCTAAAGGAGAAAGTTTTGCTTTCCAACACTATGATCTGCATCAGAATGGGCCATCCTCCTTAGGGGAGCAAGAGTAAAAGATGCTCTTGCTGTGCTGTGTTCATACAGACAATTTTTTCTGACACCAACTTTTCTCAACTTCAAGGCTTTCTGATAGGATGGCGATAATAACACAACTTTTATTGTTTTGAACAGATTTTTCAAGTGGATAGAACCTTCTTGCCATAAGACATTTTTTACATGGATAAAAAAATGCTTTATCCAACCTAACACAGAGAAACAGTTGAAGAGGGTTTGGGTTTTTTAAAGTAAAAAAATAAATTACTCACTCTGAGGCAGAGAACTGACAGGAAGAAAATCAGATCAAGCAATTAAGTACCAGCAAAGTTGTAAAACCTTTGAAAATTGGAGCTTGGAGTAAAAAATGTGTAGGCAACTTCAATTATAGTTGTTCTTGTCTGCGTAGTTGTCCATAAAAAAAACCCAACTAATTAAAAAAAAAACCCCAAACAACTCCAAAGTGAAATTTATACTAACCTAGGAAAAACATAAATAAAAAGTAATAAAAAATTGGTTCTGTAGCATCATGTTATCATCATACAAATAAGACTTGTCTGCATATATGAATAAATTTTGAAGAAAAAAGAAGTGCCAGTTTGGGAAGAGGAACTGTTCAGAAAAAAACCCAAGTACAGCAAGGATCCAAGATAGTTAAGAGAATAAAATGAGACATGTAAAACCACTGTCTTAATTTTTTGATTGTATGATCTCATTTTTACAAAAAGCAAAATCTGACCCTCAAGACTAGGCTCTGAAAGATGTGAATCAGTAAAGCCTTTCTCTGTATCATTATTTTTTCAGTTACATTTACATTCTCAGTTGCCAGTACAGTCTCTTAACGCACAATACTTAGAATCACAAAACCTGCATTGCAAAGGTTTGCATAAAAATTAATTAGCTTTAATCTCCAGAGAGTATGCATCCTTCCAGGTCACCACGGAGGCCACTGGAGGTGCAACCATAACGGCTTCAACACTGGAGCTCATTCCTCTGCTCCAATTTCCCATCTCGCCAACACAATCAGCTTTGGTGATAAAAAGGAATTGTTCCATCAACTCTTTTACAAGACTGTCACAAGCAACTTCATTCACTGCAACAACACTTATGAAGCAGCAAGTAGCTGACATCACAGGCTCATGGAATGCATTTACATTAACTGAAAAAAGAGAAGTAATCAAAAATAGCATAAATTACATCACTATCATTTAACAAGTAACTTTTGTTTTACGTCCCATTAGAAACTGCAGTGCCAATCAAACAAGGTGCTTCCAGTGAAGTCTAAGGCATCTTTCTGTTGGCTGTAACAGCAGCAGAAAGCCTTTAAAAGTAAACTAAGGGTACATGACACATCAGAGCAATTCAGTCTGAAAAGAAATATTCTGCAAGGACATGCCCCCCGCCCCCCCCAAGCATATACTCATAGAATAAGTTTTAACTATGTAAACTGCCATACTGGCCAATATTTCTTACATCATTCAGCTGCTTATTGCGGGCTGGGATGATCGTATTGGTTAGTTGCTTATTCCCTGCCTTTAAAGCTGCATCTCTTCTTGCTTGCTCAAGCAGAACTCTTGCTCGTTCTTTAAGTTCTTCCTGTCTTGACAACATACGTTGCTTAAAAATAAAGAAATATAATTAACAGCAAGTCAGCCTCTGGGTACTTAACGTTCATACAGTAGTTAATAGCCAGGACCCTTCCTAAATAATAAAGGTCAGGAGTCACATGGATTACAGCTTGATGAGGTGACAGAGCATTCTGTAGAAATGAAAAGCAAATATGATCAAAATGTAAAATAAAAAAAGAAGTCTTAGGCCTTTATAATGTAAATAATAGAGTTCTCTCCCCTCTCCTTAATATTAATTTCTATCAACATTTTAATGCCTTTAAACTGTAAATGTGGAAAGAAAATAATTGGATTAATGGAAGTTATGTTAAATATGCTATGTGTTTACTTATTTACTTTAATATGTATGCAAATATAATGCTTCATTGGCTACTTATATGGGTATCACTCATTTATAACTTAAATTGAACACAAAGAGGCTGGGTACAAAATAAAAATCCTGTGAAAATATCTACTTCTACTGAATTCATGAATATCCACAAGCAAGTCCCTTCTTCATACATGACTGATTATATCACAAAGAAGAAATAACAGAAGAGGGGCTTCTGCACAGGCAGCATGAGCAGCTCACATACATATTAGTGCCAAGCACTGACTTCTTAGTCAAGGCTGATGGTGAAGACTCTGGGAAAATGCCTCTCTAGTCCTCTACACCAGACAAAGTTGGGACAGATGTTACAGGTTGTGTTCCTGCAACAACCATGTGGAAAATGAGACAGCTGACTCTAATCAACAACTAATCACTCAAGGTAAAGATTGAGGCTCACATCAGATATCTTTCTACCATGAGCAAAAGTACATATGATTAACAACAGAGAGTTGTCCTTAAAGTCATCTTTTCCTTTTTCTTGGCCTATAACACCCTTGCACATCAAAAACTTTGTGGGGAAAGTTTCCTGTCTCCTCCTGCTCTATTATTCTGTTATGGGCCAAGCTCTGTCATCCAGTACACAAGGATGATGATGAAGGGAAACTTCATGGGACTTCACTATTAACAGAAGGAAATTACCCTGATATGGAACTAGTATTTGGTCATTATCACCCATCTGTGGACTGCTTCTCTTACAACAAAAGGAATCTTTGTGGTGGTTACTCAGGAAAAAAATATGAACATACCAAAAAAAGCAGCTATATTGTTTTTTCTATCGGAGCTGATGGCACAAAGACAAACAAAGCCAAAACTCAGGAAAGCTCTTCACAGGGGTAAAATTATAAGTCTGCTTTGCCATTTTTGTAAACAGGGCTGGTAACATTTTTTACATTTTTTTGGTGATGATATGCTTTACTGATAATACTTTCATCCTCACAATAAAGCTGCAAGGTAGGTGGGCATATACTTTTTAGCTTTATAGAACGGAAAATGATACTGTGGTTAAGTAATGTGCTTGAGGCCGCTCAATGATCATAACAATATTCTGAAGCTTCTACCTCACCACCATGGCTATGTTCACAAGGCTGTGTGGTTTCTCAGAAAAGATTTTGAAATATCTTTGGTATATTTCAAGGTACACAAAAGTGTACATTTTTTGAATATGGAACAATAAATTTATAATTTTTTTTCCAGTTTTTGTTTCAATATGCAATACTCAGAGAAAGGTGTTGCCACACTCAGTGGCAAAAACCTTGGAGCTATCTTCTTTGAGATAGTTGAGAATATAATTCCTTTAATTGGAGAGAGATTGGAAAGATTAACAGCAGGACAATTCCTAGAAATGATTTTTTTCATGTAATGGCTCTTTTTCAGTGCTATCTTCTCAGTCACAGTATTTATTGCTCATCATCAAAAATACACCACTCACTTTGCCACTTACACTGAAGATATGGTGTAAATTACAAACATTGAGAAATAACTTGCACAGCATCTTCATCCCGTCTCACAGGCATAAGAAAGTTTAAGTTTCTTACCTGAGATGTTTTTGCAGTTTGATCTGCATGATTTAAAGCCGTTCGGGTGTCGTTATCAGAATCAGATTCTGTTTGCCTCGGAGAAGTGTGCGGTTTCTTTGCAAGATCTGTATCCTTATTATAGGAGTATCCAAGCTTAGAAGTAGGAGATAAACTCAGCTTTGTGAGAGGTGAACTGGGATCTGCTCTTGTGCTCTCTGTGGATCCTATACATCCCAGCTTTTCTTGCTCTGAGAAACCAATGGTACTGTCTGAGCTCTGGTGTCTCTTGTTATCTTCACAAGCAACTGTGGGAGACACATCCTCTTTTTGATCACTGACATGCGCTAAGTCACTCAAGTCTAAAGTGTCAGCTACCAGCAATTTCTTCCTTCCCAGCGAAGGCTGTGCTTGCATTATATCTGTACTGCTGCACTTCCCAACATCTTCAGATGCAGAAGTCCTTCCAGAGCTCTGCTGGGATTTCTGTGGATCAGTGTCACTTCGAGTCCTGCGAGAAGAAGGGGAAGCTGTGCTTGGGCTTAAATGGTCATCAGGAGTCTGATGCTCACTCTCAGATTCGCCAACACCACTGTCATTTACAAATACAGAGTCATCCTGAGAAGCAAAGTCTGCCAAACCACTGTCTGGTGGATGCAGCTCGGGCTCCCGGTTCAGGTCATTCAGCTCTGCATAGAATTTTTCCTGGTCGACAGAACTGTTTGTGTCCGTTTCATAGTTACCCACTTTGTATGTGCTTTTACTGCTGTTCTCCTCTATTTGAACTACATTTAATTCCTGGCCACAGAAATGTGCCCTTATTTGATAGAGATAGGTCATAACAGTCAGTTTGTCAGGTATCGCTAACAAAACCATGTCAGAAGGTTCCAGCAATCGTGATATTCCTAAACTGGCAAACCCGTCGTATGCCTTTAAAAACAGACAAAAAAATGAAAATGTAGCAGTTTCTTACATATCATAACATTTCAAGAAGGCAAGTGGAAGGTTCACTGAAAATAAGCAAGCCTAAAACATATCCAATGTTACATGAACAGTACAGGTTCAGCACTGTTAACTTACTATTCTTTTGGCTTCACTATGGTAGTAACTATTTTTTGTTGCACAACCCAGATCCATCTGATAGATTTTTCCTGATGGCTTCTGGATATCTCCCAGGGTATCTTCAGAGCAATGCAAATCAAGAGACTATGACCAGCAAAGACACTCAAATGGCATCATTTAAAATATTTTCAATGTACCTCCATACCATACTAGACTAACGGCTTTTGTTACTCAAAATTATTCCACTTTCATGAGTAAAAAGCTGTTCATGAAATTGAACTTTAAAAGCCTTTCTGTTTGCACTAAGAAAACCTACCAGTATCTTAAATGGTTCTCACTCAAGTAGCAGGAAACAAGCAAATAAAAAAGTGTAAGAGTTGGACCAGAAAAAAGCAACTAAGGATGGATTTTTAAGATAAGGAACAAAGATAGAAGAAACATGACACTAATCCATCTTGGGCTTTATCACTGGTGATCAACCTTCTCCCTTCTACTGGTCATGTAATTGCAGTGATTTGTGTTGATGAAAAACTACATCCAGATAGCAAAAAGAACACCACCACAGATTACTTGATAGAAGACATAAATCCCACCAAATGAATGCATTTAAAAAACATTTGTTGATGGTAAATTTATAAGAAAGAGAGAGTGAAGTTCATTCCCACTTCACTTTCATTTCTAAAAGCTAAACTGTTTGCAAGCCTCACACTTTGTGAGGCCACATTGTCTTCTTTCTGCGAGCTCCTTGAGTGGGTTTGGTGCATCAGGTTTTTCTAGTTTTGAAGGCTGTTTCTCAATTTACAATTAATTATTACTATCCTGGATTAACCTTGGAAGACAATATTGTGTTTCAAGGAGGTTGTTAAAAAGGCCTCCTGTTAGCATAGATGCACTCAGTTAAAGCACTCAGACTTCTCCTCCCCCAGAAATTCTGCAGCTATTTTTTACCCTCTTCTAAAGGGGTCTAAAATGTTCACAGTGGTTCCTACACTATTTTGAACAAAAATGGATGCAAAATTTAAGAGACAGACAAGAACATGTCCTTTTGCAAGGAAACAATAACACACTTTGTCAGCTTCAACTCTACGCCAGTTTTACACTATTTTCCTTAATTTATTTAGCTTTAGAAGGATGGAAGAAAGAAATAAAAGAAAAATAAGTTATGATTTTTTTTTGTATCCTCTTGGTTTTCATACTACTAAATGCTCAGTGGTGAGTTAGAATGTGCGTCTGGCCTGGCTGGCTCCTGGCAGACCCAGTTATTTTCTTGTTCTGAGAAAAGAAGCCTCCCTCATTCCCATTGCAGTATCATTCCCTACTTGAGGGTGTCCTGGTTTGGGAGAGAACAGAGCTGGTTCTGTTCAGTGATTTTACTTTTCAGCTCAGTTCATTTAACCGACTGCATTTTCTGAAGTTAGCATGTTTTCACAGTGTCTGCTCATGGCAGCGATAACACACCATGTTTAGAGTTACTACCAAGGGTTGGTATGCAGACCAAGGCCACTGCTGGGTCTCGTGTGCTACTCTGGGGGGTGCAGGAAAGTGAAAGGCTGCACCTGCGGGGAGGAGCGGACAGGGCAGGGGACCCCAAACTGACCA
>JANHFX010025931.1:73513-87680 GCA_027560015.1 Chloroceryle amazona
CTACTCTGGAGGGTGCAAGAAGGTGAAAGGCTGCACCTGCGGGGAGGAGCGGACAGGGCAGGTGACCCCAAACTGACCAGTGAGGTATCCAGCCCATATAAATCATATTTGGTATAAAGCTGAGGGATCTGGAGGGTCTATAGCTCACTTGCTCTCACTTGCTCTCTCTCTCTGGGGGCTCTCAGTCTCCTCTCCTCTCTTGGACCACTTCGCCAGCTTTGCTTGACTTGGCTCGGGTCCTCTTTCAGTTCTTTCCTCAGAGCATCCAAGGAGGGCTCTGTCCGTTCTGCCTTCGATCCCAATCGGTGTTCCTGAATCTGGTAGCAGAATCCCGCTCCTGAACACAGCTCCCATCTGCTGCGAGGTCCAGTCGGGACTCCCCCGGTGCTTGCTCCACAGCATCAGTGGTGACAGAGATGTAATTACCATCAGGGGGGTTGGGTTCAATATTGGGTTTGTATATATTTGTACAGATTCTATTTTTATCATTATTATTTCTTTTTCATTAAAGCTGTTCTAGTTTCCTTTTCTAATCACTAAGTCTCTCTCCCTTATTCCCTTTCTCTTCCCCCTTGGGGAGGGAGTGGGTTAACAGAGAGCATGTGTTATAGGTCTAAGAGGCCGCCCTGACCCTAAACTATGACAGTGTCAAACAGTTTTAATTTCAGCCACTTTTCAAACTCTGCTTCCGAGAGCTGGACTTTATCTTCCTGAAATTTTGCATGCTTCCCCTCATGCTCAGGTATAACATGCCAAAGTATTTTTGGCAAAGTAATTTTTATATCACTAGAACAAATTATTCACAGAGTTTATGTAGACAGAAATTAACAGAATAATTTATTTTAAGCCCTTCTGGCTCTGCCTGTGCAAAATGATTTGGTCTAAAATCATAGCTGGTCTTTTGTGGGTTATCATTTCTTGGGAAGTTTCATCAGGAGAGATTCATAGCATCATAGAAATGTCTGGGTTGGAAGGGACCTCTAGAGGTCATCCAGTCCAACGCCCCTGCTGAAAGCAGGGACATCTTCAACTAGAGCAGGTTGCTCAGAGCCTTGTCAAGCCTCATCTTGAATGTCTCCAGGGATGGGACCTCAACTACCTCCCTGGGCAACTTGTTCCAGTGTTCTGCCACCCTCATCGTAAAGAACTTCTTCATTACATCCAATCTAAATCCACTCTCTTCTAATTTAAAACCATTGTCCCTCATCCTTTCACTCCAGGCCTTTGTAAACAGGCCCTCTCCAATCTTTTTGTAAGCTCCCTTCAGGTACTGGAAGGTCACTATCAGGTCTCCCCAAAGCCTTCTCTTCTCCAGGCTGAACAATGCCAGTTCCCGCAGCCTGTCCTCATAGGAGAGGTGTTCCAGCCCCCTGATCATCCTTGTGGCCTCCTCTGGACCAACTCCATCAGGTCCATGTCCTTCCTGTGCTGAGGGCTCTAGAGCTGGACGCAGTATTCCAGGTGAGGTCTCACCAGAGCAGAGTAAAGTGGTAGAATCACTTCTCTCAATCTGCTAGCCACTTTTGATGCAGCCCAGGATGTAACTGGCCTTCTGGGCTGTAAGCACACACTGGCTGCTCATGTCCAGCTTCTCCTCTACCAGCACCCCAAGTCCTTTTCTGCAGGGCTGCTCTCTGTTGCTTCTTCCCCCAGCTTGTATTGGTAGTGGGAATTGTTCCGGCCTAGGTGCAGGACCCTGCACTTGCTCTTGTTGAACTTCATGAGGTTCACCTGGGTCCACCTCTCCAGCTTGTCAGGTCCTTCGGAATGACATTCCATCCCTCTGGTGTATCAACAACACCACTCAGCTTGGTGTCATCTGCCAACTTGCTGATGGTGCACTCAATCCCTCTGTCTATGCCACTGATAAAAATGTTAAATACTACAGGTCCCAGTACAGACCCCTGAGGGACATCACTTGTCACTGAGATTGTTATGCCATTTATAAAAGCAGAGCTGTGCTTCAATATTGGAGCAGCAGTGGAAAATGTGACTGATGTATTTGCTGACACAAAGCTCCAGACGGAGCAGAATAGCAGGAAAACAAAGGGTGGGAGAGAATGCAAAGAATTGGATGGTAGAAGGGGGATAGCTGTCATTTACCTGGTCTTAGGATACAGAGCTGGAGGAGCAGGATCAGGCTGGATATGGAGGTGAGGGAAACAAGAAAGGTGAAACCAAACAGCCACAAGGAGTACAGAAAAAGGAGAGCAGTGCTGGGATTTGGGTGGGCTGCCTAAGCCATGGAAGGCACCAGGAATGATGGGAATACCCAGCAGGCTGAGTATGAAAACACAGCAAGCCAGCTGTGTTGTCCTGCAGACCAAAGGTAACACCAGGACTTACTGTTTCATTAAGTGGGTCAGTGCTGATTCAGTGGCGTAAATAACCTGTTACTCTATGCTGAAGGTAGTGGGAGTTACCATCTGAAGAATGAAAGGACCTAACGATGGGCTTAGCAGTCCACAGCAGCCAAAGCCCATAGACATGACTTGACTGAACTCTTTTAGACTCTTAATTTCTTATTTATATGCTAATAAAACTAAATCCAAAGAGTATGTCCCAGGGTCTGTAAAATGAAGGTGGGGACAGTGTTTTAGAGTTGTCAGGAAAATGCTTGCTTATAAAGGGCAACTGCAGGAGAAAGACTGAATTTGGAACGATGGATATTCTTGATATAGTCACAATCACTTCTCACTGTCTGCTCAATTCTTCTGGTGACACTTAGAATTAAACACAATAGTCTCCCACTGATGCCAGAGAGTTATTTCCCATCCCCTCTCATTCTCATTCTGGATGTCACACATTCTTGATTCTGTCCTTTTAAAGTACACTAGTTATCTAGGTTGGCATGCAAATGTTTTACAGTCATCAGTTCTATAAATCACAATCACATGTTCTGTACATGTCCGTAGAGCAGTGTGTGACTGGTACTCCTTCACTGTTAGAAAAGCTGTGAGCTCCTTGATATTCCAACACATTTATAAATGCCTGGTGTTTCTAACTAGTTTGTAACTAGTTTGTAACATGGTATTAACAAGTAAATTTTCCAAGTCAAATTACTTTATGTTAAATAGAGGCATAACTAAGCCTTGATTTTGCAAATGTTTATATGCAAGTTTAGCTACATTCCTGCATGATCCTACTGAGGTCACCAAGCAAGTCCTACATAGAAAATTAAATACATGCTTACAATTTTGTGGAATAAAATTGGAGAAGGGAGCATCAGTTTTTAAAATATGGCTACCAGCTTAAACGTAAAGGCTTTTTTCATTTTGACTCAATATTGTCTCTCAAATTTTGAATAATTCTTTTTAAATGTATATTCTGAAAGGATTCCTTTCCTGCAAAATGGAGTATTTTGCCAAGACAAATAAGTGCAAATGTATTGAGTAATTTAGTAGAAATGGTCAAGAACTGGAAAAAAAGGGGAAAAAAAAGCATCACAAAAATTGAAAGTGCTAGTTGAACATCCAGAAGATATATTACTATTTCCACACAATAATCCCTCAAATGAAACAGGCTTCTCTAAACAATAAAGTAATTAAAACCAGAAGTTCATTATTAGAACCGTACTGTTGTGCCCTTCCACTTCTCATTCTTTCATCCCCTCCAAGCTCCAGCCAAGTGTAGTTTAGTTGCTTACATTTTTAAAGTGCAGGACATGTTATTAGCAATATGAAAAAATTTTCTTCTTGATAAGGGACTGTACTGCCAGTATGTTGTAACTTGAACACATTTTGTGTTCTTATTTACTAATAATCAAATGAGCGTAGTGAATAAAATTAGTTGGTTAATGTTACTTGGATAGTTAGATATTTATGACATTTAAGTAGAACTACAACTCTTTGGATCAACCCTATAACATTTTAAATTTTCTCAAAGATAATCCTGGTTTCTCTTTTGTTCCTCACAGAAACCAGAATTTTTAAAGAGCACAACACACCAAAAATATATCTTAATTCTGACCGATGCTAATGTCATCTGCAGGAGCTGTTTGGGGGTTTGAGGGATTTTCTTAGAGGTAATTATACTGTGGAAATTAGAGTACATCCACACCCGTATGTATATTCAGGACAATAAACTTATTAGCCTATCTCTTGATTGCAAAGTTTTGGTTTGGGTTTTTTTTTCCTTGCTTAAATTTGCTGACAAGCTGATGGACAGACATCAATTGGGTCCCATCAGCACAAGCACCACAGGCAGTATTCCAACCATTTCCCAACTATGTAGCACACTGACATATTGGCCAAGATCAGATGTCACAGGTAAATACCCTTTTTTATTCAGCACCAGTGGCAGCACTGATTTGCCAAATGACTAATCTGTGTTATAAAGAAGCTTCAATGATGTGCCTTTTGTAACAGCGCATTTCAGTGTGTAATTATACAGAGTAATTGCACTAAAATAGTTGTCTCGTAAGATTTCTTTTTTTTTAATTAAAATACAAACAAGGTCAGACACCTCTAAAAGATATACTCTTATGGGTTAACCTTTAATCTATGGTCACAGTCACCTCTTGCCTCCTTTCCAAGGAAGGGGGAGGGAAAAAAAAAAAAAGAGTTGCTTCAGACAAAGAAAATTGTCCTATTCATCCATAGATGTTATTTTAATTGGTTAGGAGGAATCATTGTCAAATGTGTTACATATCTGCATGGAATTCATAGGCAGCCATTGTTGCCAGTGCTGCATTCACTCCAACCAAGGGCACGCAGGGTTATCAGGCAGAACTGTGTGAGACCAGGAAATAAATCTGCAGGAAGCAACTGAGATACTCAATGTAGCTGTCAGGCAAAGGTTTGCAAAGTGATGAAAGAAAAAAACTGCACAATAACAACAATCATTACTTCTTCAGTCCTGGGAACTATATCCTGTTAGAGAGACGGACTAAAAACTTCACTGCTTGCCATCACAGTTTCATAAAGAAAAGATGACTGATTGTACTGCTAACATGTTAAATTAATAATCTACTCTCTTTTTTTATAACCTGGTTTAATTAGCCCAGACGCTCAACAAAACTTGAAGTACAAAAACGTATGGTCACAGAAAACACTGTGATGTCATGGATTATCCACTTAGGTCATCATAAGACCCCATATTATTATGAAAAAGATATAATTGGCCAAATCACTCATTAGACCACAGTGGCTCAGTGATATTTCATTATTTCTAATACTTAAGTACCGTTTTAAACACAAGTAACTCTCTAACACATAACTGTGCAGGCACATTAATATAAAAAGCACAAATGAATTTTAATAAAGCACTTTCAGAAATTTCACATATACTAATATATGTAACACACATAATCTAATATACTTTAGTTATATTTGCTATATAATATTGAACTTAATTAATTTATTATATGTGTAGCTTTATACCTTCATCCCAAATAAATTTAGTGCTTTTAAAGCAGTATAAAAATAAAAACACAGAATTGACAAGTCAGCTACTTAAGACCAATTTTCAGATGATCTTCAGAACAATTTTATTATCAGTGACTCACATGAAAAGTATTATTTCTAAACATGTCCCAGGTGCTGAACCAAAGCCTGTAACATGCCTAAAATAATGAACGGAAATAAAAAGTCTTCTGGCGTTTCCCAAACTGAGCTCCTGTTTCTTCCAGAGAAACTTATAACATCTTTGCATCACAAAGGTACAAAGAGTGGTTTAAAACAGCTGCTCACTATAGTGCTATAAACTATTCCGCTAATATTTCAGTTTATTTGCAAAACGTCTCACTATACACCACTCAACTCTGCTGGTGCAATACAAAATCGGGTGTAAAATTTCATCTTTGAAAATATAAAAATCACCCTCAAAGCAACATCAACCATGACCAATACACAAAGCCCCACTAAAGCAAAAGAAAGAGAAGTGACACTTTTAATTTTGTTTAAATTTTGTGACTGACTGGAAAAATTAGAGGAGCGATCCCAGGAGGCTGGGCAGCCCCTTCCCCTGCTTTCACAGGTAAGGTAGGCCATAGAAATATTTAACTCTAATGCCAGCCTCTCACTTGTTGTGAATGTTAAAGACCACGACAAACGAGAGTCAATAATGCATCCAATTTGAACCGCGGGAGGTTGAATACCTTCTGTGAGCCACCGTTATGACCTTACAAAACAACTGCACTATCCCAAAATTAATAAAAACCTGCAGTGAAACCAAAATTGAAGCTATGTATTTTTTCTTTCCCCAACAGTTCTTACCTTTTTGTTGTTCTCCTTAATATCTTGAGGATTCAGGGACTTGTAGTCACTGAGGAGGAAAATGGCACAGTGGGTATGTACAGTATTTGATAAAAGCAGCAGTTTTAAAACAAACTGAATCTAAAAATTTGACATACAATAATATCATACAGTAACTAGCAATTTCACAGCAATTCAATCAACAAAATTAATAGTGTGGAAAATTAAAGGAACACACAAATAACTAACTAAATAAATAAACAAACACCGATTACATATTTCATTGCCTGAAGCTTTCCATCTAAAAAAGAAGTTAAGGCAGGGACTAGAGGCCGGCCTTGACAACCAAATTTACCAGGAGGTAATCCGTCCTTGTCAGCATACAAAGAGCTACAGGCTTATTCCTCTCATCTCATTTCAACACCGGCACAATTTTCATAATCATCTTGAACTCAGTTCTTTGTATAAGATTAAGAAGAAGAAAAACAAATCACAGAGAGGGGAGAAACAATTGTTTGGGCAACAAGGGAGAGCAAAGAGGTCATAAAGTTTGAGCATTTGTAAATCTGTTTTCTTAGAAAGGATAGTTCCCAGCTTGAAAGAAAAGGGTGAAAACAATTCAACATCTGAAATGAACAGGGATTTGATTTTTACATAAAGATTGCATATTTCTAGGAGAGTTAGCTTACATAGAGTATACAACTTACATTAGGTCTGGTCTAAAGTGATGTAATATTGCACAAAAGGATAAACCATTTCTCCACGATGTAGTAAAATTGGTGATTTTTACTCCTCTATAGTTTTTTGTAACTTCTTTGCACCACACAAGCAGTGACTGACTAGCATTTGGCTTTTTCCCCAAAACTGGACTTGGTATCGGGCTTGGCTGAAAAAAAAAAAGAGAGAGAGAGAAAAGAGAAAATAAAAGAATTTAATGGAAGATGAGAATTAACATTAATTGACCTAACTAGATGATCTGTATCCTTTGATGTGAGTTTAGGTCCTTCACAGCTGTCAGTTTATAATGACTGTAACTTGCAAAAGACACAAATCACAAGTTATTATCTCCAGTCATCGCCCTTGGCACTTGTCTCCAGAGGATGTAGATGTACAGGATTCCAGATCTACATAGGCGAACAGGCAAAGAATTGTACCAGTAGAAGCTTATGGCATAGTCCTGCACAACTCGTGATACACACCCTTGAAAAGATTTCCCAAAATGCAGCCACAGAAAAGCATCCCCATAAGGCCTTTCACCTTTAATGAAGATAGCAGGGGGACTGAGTTCACTGCCAGTTGTGATCCACCATTGTGGCATTGGGATCAAAGTGGCTGGCTGTGTCTGTGACATACAGTTAACACGTTCATCTCACAAATGTTCCAGTATAAAGTTTTTAGATGCGCTTGTGCTGTTTAAGTGCATGACAGCATAAAGGTAATTATGGCATGGTGTTTCTAAACAGCCTCTTCCGACCATACCCAAAGAGCTTCCTCTTCCAGGCTTTAGTTTTTCATGTAGAAAAGGAATTTGGCCGTGAATCATTAGAAGATGGTTTCTAATAAGTATCATTAGCTAATAATGACTGTTTCTCAGAAGGGTTATTTGACACTTCTAGTAACATTTTTGTTAGCACAAACCAAGAATTAAAATTAAATAAAATATTTCAGGCATTTGAATTTTGTCAGACTGTCTGCTGTTTCTCAAATTCAGTGGAGAACTTACCTGATTGCAGCTGATGTTTTCAAGAAATACACACTCATTTCACCAGAGAAATATTGTCACTTAAAAAAACTTTAGATTTTCAATGTAACATAATTAAAAGTATATATACACAACAAACATGCTGTTTATGCACCTTATAGCTAGAGACTTCCCAAATTAAGATAAAAATAGAGCAAGTAATTTACTATATCACAGCCACTTAAGTTTAACAAGTAAATCGTTTTGGCCACATTACTTATTTGTGAAAGACCAACGATGCCCCCACTTGACTGAAGTATGTCAGTGCTAAGCAATTAGCTGCTAGCTACCAACTGATTTATTTTCACTGCTGCTGGGGAAGAAAATGTGCAGAACCAGGAAAGTAATTTTTCATTTACTGTGATAGTCATCCCTAAGAAGTTGTTTTATAAATAAATCTACCTCATCATCAGGTAGAAGCACTTCCAACTCATTTAGAAAGTGCAAAATATGTATCTTGCTGAGAATTTTTTTTAAATACTGGCTCATATGTACAAAATAACTTGTTAAAAAGTCCTGGGGTTTTTTGTTGTTTGTTTTAATCCTATCAACGATTCAAATCAGTATGAACAAATCAGTTAAGAATGAGACGAATTTGTCCAAATACATTGAATGAACATCTTAACAGGGATATACAAAATAGAGAAGAAAATAAATGGGAAGCAAAACAGGGAAGCAATAAATTATAACCTTTCTTCACCATGCATAAGATTTTAATCAGAGAAACAAATATTGACAAGGAGCTGCCAGACAGCTACTCCAGATTCAGATGATTCAGAGTGATATAACTAAGATCAGTTTTTTCTCATGTGTTTTTTTTTTTTTTTACCACTTGAAGTAAAAAGCAGTAACTAACCACTGGCCCTAAATTTAAGGTACTACAGTACTTCCATATAAATGGAATTAAAATAGCACTATTAATATGTGGAAAAATCATATTTTAACAAAATTTTAAGGAACAGAGCTACTTCTTCAAACCATAGAGCGCTATTTACCTGATATATTAAATGTCAACTATAAAATCTTAATTCTTGTTGATGAAACTCTCTACAGAAATGTTAAATATTCCAGTCACCACCTAAACACTTTCTGGTTAACTCTGAAATGGCCTTAGGCAACATTACCATTCAAATGCCTTAATTATACATCTAACAAACTGAAGATGTAACCAATTTTAAAACTAGGTTTTACAAAAGGATATATGCAGCTATTAAATCAAGAAATTTAGCAGATTTTTACATTTTATTTACAAATTATCAATTGCTATAACTCCAGATAACAATTCCTTGAAAAAAAATCTCTGCTCAAATTGGAGCTCTTTTTTTCCCATGTCTGTCCTTCCATTTACTTCAGATTTTCTAAAAGTATTTTATCCAGAATATGCAAGATTTAGGATGTGCATAATGTACGTACAGAGCTTTCTATTCTGTAGCTAATATAGCAGAAATTATATATGGCTTTCTTTTCAGACTCAGAACGCCAAGATTTTTGGATAAAGGTGAAGTTAAAATTGTGATAATATCATGCTCTTACCACCTGAGTCAAGTCTTTTGTTATTTAATCTACAATAAAAGCATTCAAATCAAAGCACACCAGAGATATATGAGTAATGGCAGAATTGCACATCATAAGCACCTGACATCCCTCCACAAGGGTTAACAAATATTAGTTTTAATTTTTTTCTGAAGCATCATTATGAACATTTTCTTTTGATACGTGTAGGTTATACATATTAGTAACAGGTTCAGTGCAAACACAATTTACTACCAAGTGCCTATTTCTAGCACCTATTTGCACTACAAGTTTGGTAAGAACTCATTAAATTAAATGAAAATTTAATTAGCTTTTTCTTACATAAATTCTTTGAAGCACTGATGACACAATAATTCTAAACCACAGCAGTCATGACTTGGCTTCTTGAGTTCAAAAGCCAACATCCCTGAGAATTCACTTGGAAATCCCACTAAAAAGCATGAGATGTCCTCATCAGATTGACATTTCTGCTTGCTAATCAACACATTACTGGATATAAGGCAACTGATATTTATTCAGCTGTGGACTAACTGCATGGCAAGTGCAGAGGTTCCAGAGCTGGTCCCTTACATGCTAGCTGAGATCCAGATGCAGCATCATGCAGGTGGATTTGTCAGCCAGAGTCAGAACTACCTTCAGGATATCTTTGTTTCACAGTCAATGGAAGCACTGAAGTCTCTAGTTTATTCCTCTTTTTACATGTTCTGGAAGCTTAATTAATATGTTTTATAGTATACACATTTTTCCTCTAGGGAGATTATTCCATTAGGCCATTACTCTATGTTAACAAGAGGACAATAGCTTTAAATATCAGGCTGCATCCTGACATTTCAAAATATTTATGTAATTGTTTTGCTGCTCTCAGGAACACAGCACCAGGTGCACTGATGGTTCAGAAAGTGAGTGTTGAGTTGTATGTTTGACACATATAGGCCAAAGGCGCAGAAGAAAATCAAGATGGGAACAGGTGATGGGAACACTTGTCTATGAACGAAGACCTTGTATGAGATGTGAGAAGCAGCCAGGATGAAGATCATAGGGACTCAGACCAAGAAACTCTCAAGAGCTTGTTCACAGCTTACATGAGGGTAGAGGGGTTTACAGGGGGCAAGAGGCAGTGTTGAAGGATGGAACAGGAGGATGCTTGAGAGGAGTAAGACAAACAAAAAAGTACATAACAGCTGCGGGAATCTGGGTGGAAGATTGACGTGGATTGAGTTTTATATTAATGAACAGAACTCCCAAAGAGGAAAGGAGTTGAGAGAACAACCTAGGAATGGTAATTAACTAGAGGAGGAGAGGAAGCTGAGATTGAGATAGGGATGAAAATCAGAATAGGGAAGACCTACAAACGCGTTCTATTTCTGAAGAAGCAAGTACAGGCAACAGTCTCTTACTTGACTGAACAAAATAAAAGGGATTTTCCCTTACTCTTGTCAAAACTATAATGCTGTCTAGGTTCACTGAAAATTGTGGAATCATTACAATGCAAGATAACTTAAATGAAAGTAGCACTCATCTAGGTGAGACAAAACATGCAGCATGCTGCTGAATGCCAAAAAAGTTTGGGAAACTCAGCTGAACTGAGCAGTCTGAAAAATGGTATAAAGGTGCAATATAAACAAGACACTGAAATACATTTCAGTCAAATAGGTAACTTTATATCATCAAGATAATACTCTAGAATTTTATTTTTGAAACAATACAGAGCTCTACCCATAAGAATTGCTTAGTCCAGGAGTATTCTATAGTAAATACGGCTCTCTTAATAGAATTTGTGCCTTTGGCAAGGTCTGTATGTGTCCAATATGCATTTAATTTGTTAAATTTAATTGGCTGTTAAACAATCCAGGTATAAGTCAAAAGCTGATTTTTAACTAGTATCAGGACCAAAATAGAATATGGAAATCAAGTCTCCAAAGACAGAATAAAACTGCTTTCTGTTATTTCCAAGATACGAAAAAAACATGCTCATGACCCAGCTGTGCTGAGATATTCTTTATTTAGACTAGTAAGTTATTTTTTAAGTAGCAGGTCACCATAACATTATGATGGCTTCAGTGACACAACAAAATACAAGTGGCATTGCTCTTTTCTTCTAGTAAGGGAAGTGCTTGCATGTATTAGGAAAATATATAGTTCTCAGACAGAAATGTTCAGAGTTCTATTAAGCTGTTATTCTGATACAAAAACTTGTTACTTTAGCAGTACCTTCTTCACCTTTGTTGCTCTCTATTTGCATGGAATAGTGTATGATTACACAAAATGTCTCTAGTCCCTACTGCCCCTAAAAATAAAGGAGAGCTGAAAACCCATCTGCCTGGCATGAGTTACAGATTTACTGAATTTGTTTCCTATATATGATTAATAACAAGTATTCAGGTAACCACATTTCTCCAGCATCAGACATCTTAGAACTTTGCCTTCCTCACTCTTCTAATTGTGCCTACAGCTAATCTGGATATGTAACAAAATACAAACTTTTATCTTAAAACGCTTAGGCATAAGCTTTTAATTGCTTATCATTTTGCAGGTTTAATTTCAGCACAACCAAAACAGTCCATGTTCCATCACAAACTTAAGATTTAGACATCTGCCTGAGTTGACATGTTGCTCTCATGTTTGAGCCTGGCAAGGTGAGGAGGAAGGTAAAATCCTTGGAACATGCCTCAAGTCAGCTGTTGGTCACATAGGTGAAATTATTTCATTCTAAAGGGCTTTCAGTTACCTGTTAAGATATTTTGGTGGTCATGAGGCTGGAAAGAGATTTTCCAAACTATGCTTGGGAAAATAAAGGAAAGCAGTTAGAATATGTACACGCTACATAAAATTCCAGGAGAGTGAACAAACATAACTTTCTAAACCACAAGAATGGTGGACCCTCTCAATCTAGGAAGAAAAAGCAAGAAATCAAGGCTGCCTGGATATTCTGTTCATATATAATGTATATTTATGCAATAAGGTAAGGGTCCAGTATTGTGTCCAGTTCTGGGCCCCTCAGTTCAAGAGAGACATAGAACTGCTTGAGAGAGTCCAGATCAGGGCCACAAAGATGATTAAGGGAGTGGAACATCTCTCTTATGAGGAAAGACTGAGGGAGATGGGGCTTTTTAGTCTGGAGAAAAGAAGACTGAGGGGTGATTTGATCAATGTTTATAAATATATAAAGGGTGAGTGCCAGGAGGATGGAGCCAGGCTCTTCTTGGTGATACCTGATGATAGGACAAGGGGTAATAGGTGGAGGCTGAGGCATAGGAAGTTTTACAGAAACATAAGGAGAATTTTTTTCACAGTGAGGGTGACAAAACACTGGAACAGGCTGCTCAGGGGAGTTGTGAGGTCTCTCTCTCTGGAGATGTTCAAGACCCACCTGGACGCGTTCCTGTGTGACCGAGTGTAGGAGATCCTGCTCTGGCAGGGGGGTTGGACTAGATGATCTTTCGAAGTCCTTTCCAGCCCTTGACATTCTATGATTGTCTGCAGTTTTCCAAATCACGCCCATTTACAAAAGGGGCCCATTTGCTTGCAACATTGTGGAGACAAGTGATGTGCTGGGGAACCAAACAATTTCTTACAAGGCCTAATCCACCCTGATTTACCTCTGAAAAAAACTCTGTGTTTTCAATAAGTCTTCACTTTATCAGCTGAAGGTGAACAGACAGCGTGGTCCCATGTCACGATGCTGTATGATGCTGCATTTAACTGAATACTTTGGACCCCAGGGAGAACTGAAGAAGATAACACCTGCCTTCCAGTAGCACATACACCACCAGACCCCATTAATGCACTCCCTCTCTTAGGCATCCACAGCTTCCTACTGTTTGATGCTCTCCCTCACTGACCCACGTCTAAACTTAAACAGTTTGTGACGTACATGGCTGAATCATACACACAGTGGCTTTCCTTCAACATGTCACCACTTCTGGTCCCAGCCTGCAAGGTTTAGCAAGTCCTTCATGCTTACATTGGTTTTTTCCACATAACTTCTACTTGTCCAACCCCAAAAACAAAGGCAATGTTGGTATTTTTATTCTAATAATCACTACCTATTTCTTCTTACACTGTCCCCATGTCACTGCTCAAGGTAAAAGGTTGTTGCTCATTACTTATTAACTTTAAGAGTGTAAGGCACTCAGCTTCTTTAAGCAGCATGATGCAAATGCTGCAAACACAGCATTTAAACTTGCCTGTGATCTCCAGCACAATGGCCATCACTCAGTAGTAGGGCACTCTGTGATGGAATGAATATATTGACATAAGAGATTCACAACTGGTATTTTACGAGTAGGGAAAGTCTTAATTAAATAACTTGCCTGAGCCAGTAAAGTGAATTGACTGTGCATAAGAACTCAAAGACACTACCTAATGTGAATCTGGTATATGCATCCACTGCATCTTACCACAGCATTCCTCCTGACTCCAAGGGCAAGTGATGGTGCTCAGAATAACCCAAAACCAACATCCAGACATAGACAAGTTAATATGAAGTCTCAGACAAGTTAACATGAAGTATTCCATCCCATATACGTCGTATTCAGTAGCAAGGATATATTCGGAAGCAAGCAGAGGGATCCAGAAAAGGGTCTATTGGGCTTTTACCCGGGCTCTTCTCCCCTGTTCGACTGCTTCCCTGGAACATCCAAGGAGGACTCTGTCCATTCTGCCTTCGATCCCGTGTTCCTGAATCCGGTACCAGAAT
>JANHFX010025933.1:0-10789 GCA_027560015.1 Chloroceryle amazona
GCCAGATGCAGTCAGTCACATCCACTACGTGGACCTTCTATTAATGGATATAAGCCACCGAGGGGGTGTCAGGGAGCCCCTTCTAGGCACCTCCACCTGCTGGGAGACCCCCGAAGCTCGGGGCAGGAGCGTCGTGGAGCAGCTGGAGGGGCACCTGGGACGGGGCTTTGCCCTCACCCGTTCTCCTTCCTCGTTCAGAGCACTGGCACACACGAAACCCTCTGTCCTGGATGTTCAGCATCGTGCCTTCCCAGGGGAATCCTGCAAACAGGGGTCTGCCTGTTCCCTGTTGTGCCCTGGGGATGCTGTGGGTGCAGAATGAGCACTCTGTGCCCGGGGGTGATGTGGCTCAGTCTTATTCCAGAAGGAAAACTCCTGTCCTTAGAGCACAGCAAGGGAGTTTTTTTTTCCTTCTTCTCCTACTTGGTCCTTACTACCAGCTGCCTCCTTCCTCCTGCCAGTTCAGGGACCAGGGAGGGATAGTCTAGCTGGTCCCACAGGGCAAGACGCTGTCGGGGTGGGGTGGGGGGGCGGGCAGCGGAGGCAGGAAGAGAGGGTGCCAGCCCTGCCTCGGGGGCTTGTGCTGTGCGTGTGTCCAGGCTGGCAGTGATAGGGATGGGACAGCAGGGTATAGGGGCCCAGGGAGGCTTTTCTCTGGACAGAGTACACCCAAATAAATCAATCTCATTTTTCCTTTGTGTTCAATATAATTTTTATACCAGTGATGACTTCTGCACAGGCTCAGTGCAGAAACATCCTGTTTTGGCAGTCTTAGTGTTGAGCTGCTGGGGAGGCAAGATCCTGGGGACAAACCCAGGCTTAGTGTCTCCCCATGGCCCAGCAGGCTTAAGGACCTCTCTCCTCCTTGCAACAGGGCTGGGATGTGGCGTGTGAAGCAGACACAGAGAGCAGAAACAGCCCTGATGATGACAAAACCTCTCTGTTGTGGGAGGCAATCTTGCCCTGTTATGAATGATGCAGGATGGGGTGTCCCATGCAGACATCCAGCACTTGTAGCTGCCAACATCATCTGTGCCTGGCCCTCCTGCCACATCACCCCCTCCTCTGCCAGGACCCCTAACCCCTAGTGTTTGTGCTTCCCTTCTCTGTTCTAGGCTGGTCTGTCTGGCACCAAGACCTTGACTGCAGCCCTTCTCAGCCTGACCCACTACCCTGGGCAGGGGACCCCCCCCAGCCCTGTCAGGGACACATGCTGGCTCCCGACCCAGCTTCTCAGGCATCCCTGCTTGCTAGTGTGGGGCTTGATGCTGGAGGTGTCATGGTCCTGATGGGATAGAGGAGAGGCTCTTCTGCAGCTCCTCTGTGTGCTCTTCAAACATACCACCCTCCTGGGAAGAAACTTGAGCAGGCAGAGGCCTCTTCAGCAGTGTTTGGGGATGGAGCAAATGCTGTATGCCAGAGCAGGGATCCTACAGGGGAACAGAGAGGGGGTTTAATGGTTTTGCAGGGTGCAGGTGGGTCCCTTTTACCACCATTCCCTGCTCCCCAGCATAAGGGATGCTGTGTTAAGCACCTGCTGTGCCTGGGAGGGACCGTGGTGTGAGGATGCTCTCAGCAGAGCACAGCTATATACTGAAAGTTGACATTTGAGCAAAGCTGAGCAGGCTCACGTCACCCCAGGACTCATCATCTGACATCCCTCTCAGTAACATCATTTTGCTTTGTGCCTTTGTCTGCCTGTTCTTCCCGTCTACTTGGGCCAGCCAGCAATGGCAGGGCTGTCACCTCTGCAAATGGCTTGATAAAAGCAGGTGTCTTGGAGTTGGTGGTGCTCTGCTCCTGGGTGCTGTTTCTCCCATGGCTTCTCTTCCTGACACTGCATGTAGGCCAGGGACCCTTTCGGGCTGGTCCCCTGTTCAGTAACATTTCCTGTCCCCACCCCCGTGTCACAGAGAGGAAATGTGTGGCTACACCAGGACCTCAGATCTCCTGCAAACCTTTACCCCAGACCGACTTTGCTTCATTCTGGTTAGATGTCTTTTAGGGGATGGCTGGTATTTTGCCTTTACCTTATGGAAACTGAATGTGGTTTTAAACATATGCGCAACACGGAAAGGGTGAATGTGAAGCAGAAGAGCTGGAATGTGTGTGTCCCCTGCCCCTGCTGTTGGGCAGTGACAGGGGCAGAGATGACTCTGCCTTGTGGCTGCACTGCTTGGGGGGAGATCACTGTGTCTGCTCCCGGGAGGTTCACTGTCAGCTGTTGTCCCCTCCAGGCTCGGGGGTTTCATGCTGCTCCCTCCTGTGGGGCAGTGCTGGGGGCTGTGGTGATGCCACCCCAAGGAGCAGCCTCTGCACTGCAGCCTTCTCACTGAGTGGTGCTTTTGCCTTGGTATGTCACATTGAGGGACCTGTAGCCCAGTGAGGCCTGACAGGGTCATGGGGACCTTGCTGTCCTGTCCTGTTCCTGCCTTCTTGCTCTCCAAGCCTCTGGCTCCCCTTCTGCTGATGGGCAGTGGCATTTTGAGGGTGATTCACTGAGAGGTGCAGGCTGATGCTGTGCCCCAGAGTGGGGGGCTCTGTGATCTCCTGCAGCAGCCCAGCTCTCTCCCAGCTACGCAATGTCAGCAGGTGGCACCGACTCCCACCATTGCCGTGACCTTGGCTAAGGTTAATAGTGCTTGGTATGTGTTAGGGACAAATGTACCTAGCTTCCAGCACGTGGGTGACTATATTTGTCCCCTCAGGGCACAGTCAATATGGGAGAGCCCAGGTTATCAGCATGCAGCAAAGGAGGGAAAGCATGTGGAGGTCAGGGTGACCTTGCCTGGCTCTGCCTGACAAGGGCTGCACAAAGACGCTCTGTGGAGCTGAGAGGCATCCCCATATATCTCTGTATCTGCTATATACTCCAGCCCAGCATCTCTGGGAGAGAGCAGTAATGCCCAGTACAGCATCTACCCTTCACCCTGGGAGTCCTGCCAGCATCTCTGCAAAAGCTGCTGGCAGTTTATGTGGAGCTGATGTAGGCTTGCATGAAAATGAAGGGTGCTGGAAATACACGATCTGAAGGTAGCTTCATCTGCAGTGTGTGGAGGGACAGAGAGGATGAAGCAATTTTCCAGGGCATTGCAGGGCAGCTGTGTAAGCCCACACATCCAGGGCAGTCAGGGTGTACACGGGTCTGTGTACCTCCCCTGGGCTTGGGGTTGGGTTTGGAGAGCAAAAGTTGCTGGAGAGAGGAGTGAAGATGCACCTCTGATGGTATCACCCTCTGCACCAAGTACCATTGGGATGGAATGGCTGGACTAGGGAAAATGTAGCAGGTGTTACAGCAGAGAAAGCTGCTCCCTCCTCTTGTTTGCACCCAGCCCAATACTCACATTTCAGTCCTCACCTCTGCCGTTGAGTTTCTCCCTGAGGAAAATTGATTGTTGTCCTTTCAGCCTCACAGGGTTTTGGAATAGGGCAGACAGGAGGTGAAGCCTGGGAGACATGGGTCCTAGGGCAGAGGGCTGGCCGAGACTCATGGGAAAGCTCCAGTACTGGAAAAGGGTAAATGTCACATGGAGACAGAAGGAAAGAGAGAGAGGGTGAAAAAAAAAAAAAAAAAAAATTGTCAGTCAATGCCAGCCTGGTTAAGCCTGACTGTGCTCTGGGCAGCACAAGGTAGTGCCTGCCTGGTGTCTGCCCCTGAGGTCAGCAGCTGGGACAGGCATGTCAAGAATGGGAAAATTATCCTTTCCTACAAGAACTGGCTTCTCTCTGCCCGTCTATTGTGGTCACAGTTGTGCCCCAAGCTGTGCTGGTGTGTGCAAGAGCGTGATCCAGAGCCACTTGCTGAGCTCAGTGCTTTCTGATCCTCGTTAGTGCTGAATGCTCCTTCTCTCAGGCTTTTAATCTTGGTGGACTTCAGGGACTGATCTTGCAACCTACAGCCATGCCTGGTGCTCTGCACACTCTTCAGAGTCCTGTCCTGCTGCAATGAAGCAGGTTCCTGAAGTCTATCAGGTGCTGGATGTACAAGTAATGCTTTCCTTTACTGGTCAATTGCCTTGTGTCTTTGGTGCCTTGCCCCTGCTCCTGACATACCTGAGACTGGCTGCAGTTCTCCAGTATTCCTACTCTAGTTTGCTGGTGTTTTCTCTCTGTGTCATAACAGTAAAGAACATTGTTATTAAGGGCAGTGGTTCAAAATACTGCCAGTTGTGCTTTCCTCTGAATGACCCCATGGAACTGCTCTGAGCAGAGCTGTTCTGAGCTCTGCTTGTTCTTATTTGTGGGGCTACGAATTTGTGATTTGTGTTGGTCTCTTTCTGTTAATGTGGCCACAACAGACCACCGGGAAGACTATGCAGAAGGGAAAGGGGGAGAGGAACCAGATCAATATATGCATGGGGTGAAACTGGCTGCTGGGCTTTTTGTATACAGGTAAATCCTGTGTCTGCTTGTCTTGTGTAGTATTAGTTGATCCAAATCATCTGCCAACAGCAGATATTTATATATCTCACTATGGAAAAAAGGGTTGGAAAAGGCCCCATGTGATCCTTGGTACATAATTTCTGTGCAAGTGAGCCGTCTGAGAAGAGACGCAGAGAAAGTAAAAGCAATAACTAATGATTCGGTGCCTGAGCAACTCATATCTGATTGTGAGCAGAAACCACACCAGTGGTGCTGTGTAGGATGGGCAAGAGATCTCTGGATTTAGAAAGGTCAAGAAGCAACCCTGTGCTTGAGTCTTCCTCTCTCGCTTCCCCACAGTCCCTGTGTCTCATGCATGTCTGTCCTGGTGTGGCACTGGCTGCTGCTTGTCCTCTTCTCTCCAACCTCCTGCATCCTTGGGAGCAAATCCATCTGGGAGACTCATTGGAGTTGATTTTAGTGGTGAGGGAGCTTCACCCCAGAGGGGTGAGGACAGTCTGGAGCCATGTGCTGGGTCCCTGCACTGGGGC
Source organism: Chloroceryle amazona (assembly GCA_027560015.1). Classification (NCBI taxonomy): domain Eukaryota; kingdom Metazoa; phylum Chordata; class Aves; order Coraciiformes; family Cerylidae; genus Chloroceryle; species Chloroceryle amazona. The sequence continues at coordinate 4,914 of JANHFX010025933.1, forward strand.
ATTTCCTGCTGGCACTGGGCACCCAAATGCTGAGAGTTTGTGGATGGGGGTTTTCTGGCTGCCTCTGACCCCAGCATGGGCTTTGAATGCAACTCCTTTGGCAGGATCAGGCCCTTTGGGGAACAAGGGGAAGGACCTTGTCTACCCAAGAAAGCTGGGAGGGCAGTGACACTGACCTGTGGCTGGGGAACAGAAACCCATTTTTCTTCCCCTTTTCCTTCCCCTTTTCCTTCCCCCCATGTCATTATTCTCCCTTTATGCTAAGGCAGCACTTTGAGAAGTCATTGATGTTTTTCTTCCCTTGTCCCTCTTGGCTGCATATGGAAGTCTTGATGGCCCGTTCTCTGTCACCAGCTCACCCTGGCCAGCTGCAGAGCCCCAGTGCATGAGCTCTTGGCTTGCCCATGAGCTGCACTTTCATGAGTCAATAGCACAGCCTGTACTTTTTTTTCCTGTAGAAGCATCTCTACAACACCAGGTGCATGCTCTCCATATGTTTTTATATATAACCTGCAACTATGTTCACCAAATGCCATACATCTGCACTCTTAGTTACTCAGGAACTGAAAAGGCAGCCCCAGCAGCTGCATTCTTGTATTTATTCACACTTGTCCATCTGTCTATGTTTCTTAGTGTAGTCACCCCTGCCCCAACGTGCCTCTGTGTATTGATAAAGCTGCATCTGAGCCCCAAGGGAGGCACAATGCTGGTTTAGCCCTTGGGATGCCTCTGCCCTTTGGTTCACCTTCCTACTTTCTCCTTCTGGTGGCTCAAGACAGTGTTTCTGAGACAGGATCAAAGGCAGGTGCTACAGGAAAGCACAAGAGTGGCTTCTTTGCTGGCACGCTGCGAACGGGCAGTCAAAGGACTCATCTGTGGATGGAAAGTTCTGGGCTGCTTATCAGGCACTGACTAGAAGTTAGATTAAAGTCTTGGGAGCAGTGGTTTGCAGTGCGGCAGGTAGTGTGTTTCTCTGTTCTTCTTGTGCTCTAGTGGGCAAATGTCTCTGAGCAGGGTGGTGTATGGGTGTCCCAGCCCTGCAGGGACATGGGTGTCCAGTGAGGGGCCTGGTGCCACAGTCTGGCATGAAGCTTGGCTGCCTTGCGCCCATCCTGCTTCCTTGCTGCACCTACACCCCTCCAAGAGACATGCTTGGGGTGACCCTGAGGAAATTTTTGGCTCTAACTTTACATGGGTATTTGTATTTCTAGAAACATTTTCCAACCTAATTTTGGTCATTCTTAAATTCTGGAGATGAGAATGGAACTTGCTGTTAGCTGAATTTGCTGCTGATGCAAAATGACAGCCCAGACGTGGAGGGTGTGTGGCTCAGCAGGAAGAGAAATGGCTGAGCTGCTCTGCAGGGAGCTGGGGACCCAGATCTTGTCTCCTGCAGGGACTCACAGCTTGACCCTGTATGCCTTGACTCTGTACTAACACCCTGTTGCCCTCCCCATGACAGGTGGTCGCCTTTCCCCAGTCTCCCGCAGTTCTGCTGTGTGCCCAGGCTTTGCTGCTGCCTGCCTCCAGGGAGCGGGACATGGCTGGTGTTTGGGAGTCAGGCATACCCTGTTCTGTACAGCAAATTCTGATGGCAAATCTGTCCCCATTGCACAGCAAAGCCAGGGACATTCTGTGCTCCCTGTGAGCAGTTGCAGGGGTGGCCAGCCCCATGTGAAGCTGGAGCTGTGCTGCCAGCATGGAGAGACATGAGCTGGTGGTCATGAATTTCTGAGTGGCTGGGCAAGGAGCTTCCTGCCAGGGCATCAGCTTGTTGTTTAAAAGTTCATGGAAAATGTGGGGTCCCCACCTCTTCCTTCCTGTCTGGGGATGGACTTATCACATAAGAAGGCTCTTACCTCTTGAGGGCTCTATCGGTCAGCAAGATCCCCTTCCCATTCCTTGTCTCCAGTTTCAGGGGTTTACCCTCCTGCCTGCCCTGGTACTGCCTGCAGGTCCTGCCCCTGGACTGGGCCTTCTGGAGGGCAGGTAGATGGGAACTCCTGGGGCCCCCAGTCTTCCAGCAGTGTAGCAAGTGCTGATATGCCACCCGAAAATCCCTGTTGAGCGTCCCATAGAGGATGGGGTTCAGGGCTGAGTTGGTGTAGCCTAGCCAGAGGACAATGGACATGGGTGTGCCTTTCACCCTGCTGTCTCCCCACATCCCCCGGTATGTGAACACTGTGAAATAGGGGAACCAGCACACTATGAATGCTCCCAACACCACTGCCAGTGTCACAGTGGCTTTGTGCTCTTTCACCATGGGTGGCATGGGGATGTTGCTGCTGCAGCACCATGTGTGGTTTATCCTCTTGGCTTGATCCCTTGCTATCTTCAATATCCGGTAGTAGGTGAGGCACATGATGACCAAAGGGATGTAGAAGGTGAGCAAGGCATCCACTAGTCCATACACAGGGTTCACCTCCAGCGTGCACTCCTTGTTGCAGCTGGGCACTGTGTTTTGGACTGCTGTTCCATTGGTGTTCCAGCCCAGGTGGATGGGTAGGAAGGAGACCATCACTGAAACGGTCCAAATAACAACCAAACCCACAGTAACCCGGAAGGGAGTGACCACTTGGCTGTATCGGAGGGGGGTGGTGACAGCAAAGTAGCGATCTAGGCTGATCATGAAGAGGTTGAGGATGGAAGCAGTACATAGCATGACATCCAGGCTGGTGTAGATGTTACACAAAGCACTGCCAAAGGGCCACTCTTTGGTGAGTTCATAAAAGGCGGAGAATGGCAGCACCAAGAGGCCCAGGAGCAGGTCGGTGATGGCCAAGGAGACAATGATGCAGTTTGTCAAGCTGCGGAGCCGGCGGTCAAGGGTGACAGCCAGGCAGACAATGATGTTACCGCAGAGAGTGATCACGATGAGAATGGTGAGGCAGGACCCGACCAACAGCTGCACGGGGAAGTCCATAATTTTTTGAGTGCTTGTGTGGTTGTAACATGGATCCATAGTGCAGTCACATGGATGGAGCAGTCCTGCTCTCACCAGCTCCAAAACTACTTGGAGTTAGCCTTTAACAGGCAGCACTAGAGCCCTTTCCAGAGTGATATTGGGCCTACAGTGACCTTGGAGAACATTGCAGAATCACTTCAGGTGTTTAGTCTTGCTTGGTAGGAATGACATGGCCTAGGGAAAGATGTGGCCCTTTAACTCGCTTGTGCTCATTAGCCCCATCTGGGAGCTTGGTGCTGGAGCTGATCTCTTGTGACAGCTGCTGGTGGGTCTCAACTGCTCATTTTTCCTCTCCTGCTTTTTCATTTCCTTTGAGTGACCATGGATGGGGTCAGGTCCCATGGGGTCTCATGTGTTCTGCAGGTTTGGTTGGTGACAGCAGTCAGCAGTGCTCCAGCAGAGACAGAGCTCTGCTACCTTTTGAGGATAACCTGCAAAGAGAACACCAACTCATAGCTGCAGTGGGCAAAGGTCCTTTGAGCTGCCCTTCAAACCCCTTCAGAAACAGGCCATCTGCACCTCTCTGTATGCTCCATCCCATTTAAACCTGAATTGGAAAGCCCCTTGGCAGCCAGAAGCACGTGTCCCTGCCAGCTGGCCTCCCCCAGCCCCAGGGCTGCCCACATAATGTAGGGGTATTGAGAGAAGGACAGGGATTTTAAAGGCACCAAGTTGCCACAAGCTTACAATAAAAACGAGGACTGGGAGGATATGAAGAAAGAGTATTCCTGAGAAGGCGACATGCTTTTCTTATGCAGTCTAGCAAAATTAGTCACCGCTACGCGATTTCCGAAGCTTGGCTGTAAGTCTCATTAAACTTTGCCTTTGCATCTGCACTTTGCAGAAGTGTGTGCCTTATGTTGGTCCCTGCCCTTGGCAAACTGTGCTGGTTCCCGTGGCCCAGAGAGGAAATCCTAGCTCTGCATAGGGTCCTGGGAGGAAAGAGGAATCCCTTTGTCAGTGGTGCAATGTCCTGGGGAGGATGGTGGCTGGAAAGGGCTCTGAGAGCTTCATTAATCCCATTGCCAGCAGCTGAAGGGCAGCAAGGAGGTTTGTTTCTCAGGAGAGTTTGGATGAAGCTGTTCCTGCTGTACAACAGGGACACAGAGTGAGGAACATCCCTTGTAGACTTAGTTTTTGTGACTATTTCTGGTCTTGATGTAAGTAACAAAAAAGGCAAGGGTGGAAACAACACAACAGACCTCTCTAACCTCCAAAAGAGCTCTTAGCTGCTGATTACAGTGGTCTCCAGTACCATGCTGTTACTAGATTCAAATGGGCCTTGGGTCCTGTGTGACTGTAAGCACCACCCCTGTTAGGAAGGCACCTAAAGGGATCTGAGTCACTGCAGGTATAAAAGAGAGCCAGGTTTGGAAGCAGGCTGAGGAACTCAACGGCCTGTGCTGGGACCCCCATGAAGCTACCTATGCTACAGCTGTGGTCTCCCCTCATGTGCTTTCCACATGAGGTGATGTGCCTCCCCATCCTCCCTGATGTGCTGGTGGGGGAAAGCTGTGCTAGTCCCTGTGGGTGGTGCAGGACTCTGCTCCTCAGGCTCTTTGCAGCCTGTGGAGCAGCAGTGAAGCCCTTGGTGGTGGTGCACAGGCTTGTGCAGGAAGGTAGAGCTGATCTTTTGCGGGGTGTAACAGGCTGCAGAGATGGAGCAGACAGAAGGAACTCCAGGAAAGGCTACGGCCTTGGAAGAGGAAGGAGGTGAGATTTTTAAAGTTAAACTTACCCTGCAATAGCAAGATAAGTTTCTGGAGCAGGCTGAAATACTCTTCAGATGATTTGTCTTTGATTCAAGGTTAAAGGCATGGGGGCCAAGGGAGGGAGCATACCAGGGAGACTGCAGGAGTAAATAATCACTGATTGCCAGGAGCTGTGTGGTAGAGAGGTGGGGACTGCACCGATGAGATTAGAGATGATACCTGCAGCCCTGCTGCTTCTAAAGAAATTGAAAGGGAATGACAAATAATGAACTGGCCTGTGGGAAGCCTTCTGCTGAGCAGAGCGAACTCATTGCCGCATAGGGGATCCTCTGGATTTGGGTGCTGGGATTAAGGCTCTTGGGAGAGGGATGCAATGCTTTCAGCTGCAGTGGCAGCATGTGGAGTGGTTCCTCACCTCCCGCTGCAGCGCAGGCTCTTGCCATGGAAAAAGTCTTTGTTCGTGCACAAAAGGAGCGTGGAACAAGCTGAGCGCTGCAAGCCTGCTGACGGCAATGACAAGAACAGGTTGTTCTCAGAGAAGGGTATTTCCAAGTGAAAGGGATGTTTTTTCATTGCTCCCAACATGTGGAAATGGCAGGATAAATTATAGGGGGAGTAGCACACTTAGAAAACACTGTGGGTGGATCTCAGCCTCCTACGTGGCTGCTTCATCACACATGAGCAGCCTGCTCCTGCCACCAGCTCTCACAGCTCACATGGGCCCTGCTTGGGTTATCTGGTGGCTTCCAGCTCCAGGTGGGTCCCAGTTCTGGGTACATAGGCACGCTCAGCGCCCGCCGTGGTGCAGGCAGAGCCGTAGGGCAGCCCTTGGTGCAGTCCTGCACTGCAAACCTGCCCAGAATCAGTTTTGGTTCTTTTTGGTTTTTCTAATTAGCTCAGGACAAGAAATGAATGCTTTGGGTTTGATTTATTTTTATTTTTTTTCCCCCCTCAAGCACGGAGTATAAAGTGAAATATGGACTCACTGGACTGAGATGTGGAAGGGAGGAGCAGGGGTCCCTGAATAAAGGGGACAGAGGTATCCCCATCTCTGCAGAGGAACCCAGGTAGAGCTGGGCTCTAGGTGGCTCTTGGAGCCTGGGCATGGGCACCGCCCCCCCCCGCCCCCCCCGCCCCCCCCCCCGCGCCCCCCCGCGCCCCACCCCCCCCCACCGCGCATGGTGCGACTGCCTGCGCGC
>JANHFX010025933.1:10889-72325 GCA_027560015.1 Chloroceryle amazona
GAGCTCCCAAAGGCTGCATTCCCTGGGCTGTGTCGTGCTCAGTCAGGTTTCTCTTGGTTTATCTGGAAACAGCAACCCCCCCCTTCATGTAGCTTGCAAGGCTCAGCTGCCTGCAAACCCTTGGGACTTAGTTCCTTCATGGGACAGGGCAGGACCCACTGCCTGCCAGCTCGGATGTGCAATGTTGTAACTCTAACTGTAGTGGGATTGCGAGAGACTTTTCCATATTCCTCAGCCAAATTATCTCATGGAAATGTTCCCCCAAGTGATTGCAGCTTCTGCACATGGCTTTGCAAGAAAAGTAGGCTGGAGGATGCGGGGTGAGCCTGCTGCCATCAGAATGCAGTCCCCAGGGCAGTGCACCCAGCTTGGGGCACTCTCCTGGAGCACTGGCCCTCTGGGACTCCACATCTGCCCCTGGTTTTCTGCCCTGGTCACTAATAACCACCTTTAATACCAGGTCCTGCATCCTCTGCTCCTATTGTGTTTTGGCATAGTGAGTTCATTTCCTCCTTGATGTATGAGTGGAGCAGCTGTTTCCCATGGCAGCATTTCTAGCAATAACCTGAATAAATTATGCCGCCCTCACCAGGCAGCTTTTACATTTACCTGATTATCCTCATTAGCACAGCCTGGACCCGTTCTGTTTCCAAATCACCTTCCTGACAGTGGGGACCGAAGTAGGGCATTGCTTTGGGGTCATCTTCTAGTGCCTTTTTCAGTGGCACTGGTACTCTGATGGACACTATCTCTGCCGTGAAGACTTGTCAGGTTGTGTTTGTTTTGTTGCAGTCATCCCAGTGTTCCCTAAAAGCCAGATATTTTTCCTGTGGTGTTTTCAATTGCTTAGAGTAGCAATTTCTGCTGTGAGGCTCTATGCTTATGGACTTATGCCAGGCCATTGTATCTCTGTTGATCTTTGGATCCTCTAGTTCTTCTCCTGTAGTACTCAGTCCCTTGCCTAGTTCAAAACTTCTCCCAAGATTCTCACCAGTACATTTTCTTAGAGAAAGTCCCATTTTCTGAGCCAAGTTCGCTAATGAAAACCATTAAATAAAATTTCTCTCTAGGCTGATCTGTAAGGAACTCTATTAATAGCCTTCTCTGGAGCATTAATGATCTTACCATTGTAATGTACTATTGTCTCCCCATTAGCCTCCCTAAAATTTTCATAGTAATTCCTGTCTTCTCTTGCCTCAATAGATATTTTCTGCTCTGTTACAGCCCATGTTACATTTGATCCACAGTCTTCCTGTTTCAAATGTCAATTATCTCCTCCGGGGAGGGGGCTGTGATTTGTTCATGGGAAATTTCTGTTGCATTTTACCCTTTCATTCCTCCTCATCATCTTTCAGCATCCTGTCTTCCGGCATTGCTTATTCCAGCACTTTGTGCACTTTTGCAGCGATGCAGTGCCTGCTCCAGCACTGTAGGTGATACACTTGCTGCTCTCTCTGTTCATGTGCTTCTTCTTATGGAGTAATAGGTTAGTTTAAAATCTCTTAAAAGCTGAGATACATTGGCACCACGAGCAGAAGGGACCACTTGGCAAGCACCTGAACGTGGCAGCCTGACTTTGGGAAGTATTTCCTGCTACCCCAAAGGGTATGTGGTACAGCGATGGCTGGGAGAAGCTCCACATGAAGTGTTTTAGCTCCATGCTCGGGACAGGATGGCTCTGCTCTCAGGCAGACCTGAAATGTCACTCTACCTTCTGCATTAGCTTCTTTCCAAGTGAAATGCTGGCAGAAGTCACATAGGAGCAAAGCAAATTCCCTGGCCCTGTAGAGATTGCAGCAGACCATCATGGCTTTTTCAAAAGTTATGTTCAAGTGCTTCCAGAGATTAAACATCTGGACACACTGTGAGATGAGTGGGAAGGTGGGGATTTCTTCTGATCCAAAAGTGGAAGTTTGAGATTTGATGATGGGGAGCAGGTAGGGCCCAGAGATGCAGGGACCCTGGCAAAGGGCTGTTTCAATCCTCCACCAGAACTATTACCCTATCTCCCAATGGGACAAAACCATATTTGTCAGAGTTGGGGTTTGAAGGCAATGTGAAAGGGGACAAATGTGAGAGTGGTGTGGAATCTAGCTTGCCCTGCTGTCTGTGGATGGCTTTGTTGAAGTTGTGGCATTGTTTCTAGTTTGAATAGTCATTCTGGAAGAGCTGAGATGCCTCCCATGTGGTGCTGCACCCCATAGTGTCCCCCCGTGTGCCTTTGCCCCATCACTGGAGCCCTTGCTTCCTTGTTTCCATCCCTTCCTTGCAATTGCTCATCTCCTCTCAGCTCCCTGGGGCTGAGCTGTCACGTGTGCTGCTCACAGTTGCTCACCCTTTCAAGGTCCCCCATGCCCTCGTTCGGGTGGGTAGACACACTTCACCCCACAATCTTACAGGTGCACACAGATAGTTGCAGTCTCACTTTTTGTAGAGCTCTTTTACAGCCAGTCTGGGGGTGCGAGGGGATGCTGGATACCTGTCCAGCAACATCCCAAGACACTTTTGTCTCTGGTTTCCTCTGGAGCCTGGTGCCCTCTCTGCCCCATCCCACACTGGACCCAGACTGACAGAGGCAGTTACTGCCTCTGGCTTGAGCAGCGGGAAAGGGGGAAGCAGGACACAATTCTCACCATGACCACTAGCTGTCCATCGTAATCCCCAGGAGGAAAAGGTTTCTGTGGGTAAGAGGGAGTGTGGGACCTCTGAAAGCAGAAGACCTGAAGAGGTATGTAGATACTATCAGAGCGGTCAGCATTTCAAAAGTTTGCTCTGCAGAGGGTGCCTGGGAAAGGTGAAACTGAAAACAGAGTTGCTGGGCTCATCGGTATGCTTGGAGCTGCATGCGTTCCCAGCAGAAGTTACAGGGTTGAGCTTCCTGCTGAAGCCTACTCTGGCCAGGGGTCAGTGGGGCCTGCATATCCTTGGGGACTACCCACCCCTGCTGTGCCAGTGCTACAGCTCACCTTTGGATGCCCAGCCCTAGGGATACCCTGTCTCACAGAGCCCACCCCCTGCCCCAGAAGATGCCCACCAACTGCAAGGGTGGGAAGAACTGGGTGGAGGGGCTGGGTTGTTCAGAGAAAGGGCTTGGTGCAAGAAGTTGGCTTAGCAGCAAACCTCGTGGAGAGGCTGCGTGGGCAGAGGTGCTTCATACCCTCAGATGCTTAGTCAGGGCAGGGCTTTGCCTCTGTGCCCTGGGCACACTCCACCCACGTCTTCCCTCTGACCCTGATGTTCTCTGTTCAGGCAGACCTCACCAGCAACAGCCAGCGCAAGTCCCTAAACTGGCCTCTGCTCCAGGCACAACACAATGATGATGGCGCAAAGGTCCGATGAGCAACACCCAGGTGGCCCATTGCAGGGTGCGGAGCACACCCCAACCTCAGCAAGGAGGCACTAACTCCTCTGAGATCTCACCTAGAAAGTGATTTACCAGCGTAACAAACAAGTGAAAAGTAAGGAAAAAGCTTTACCTGGGGAAGGTGCTGCTGTCTCCCAGCCCCCGAGACGGTGGGAGCCCTTGGTGGCAGTGCTGTGCCAACTTTCCCCTGGTGTGTGCAGCTCAGTTTGTGGAGGCAGAAGCGTGTGCTGCGAGACTCTCGCGGCTGCCTCCTCTCATCCCTCCCTCCTTCCCTCCCTCTCTTCTTGTGTACCAATATCCAGGCAGCGTGGTGACTGCAACATGAGTCAGACCACAAGTGGGTGGGATCAGAGCTGTGAACTTGGACACCGAGGTTATCATCCGGCAAATTTGAAATGCTGAAAGTGAGTTGTACTCTGGGCACGTGTGTGTCAGGCTCTGCTGAGCTGTGCCAGGCACAGGTTGGGGTTTGGGATGCCTGTTGCCTCCTGCTTCCTTGCTTTCTACCATCACCTGCCTCACTTTCTTGTGTGTTACTATCTCCTTCCTCACTAATGTTAAGGTTTTGAGACCCTTGCTGCTTGCTTGTCCAGTGTGAAGACTCCCTCCTGTGTGGCTCTCTGCTTCAGGCACACGCTTGCTTGCTGCGGGGAGGCCCTATGCTGTCACTTGCTCCCAGTGCAAACCTGGCTTTGCAATTGACATGAGCGCCCTGAGAGCAAGCATAGCTGAGCTTGGAGCTGGGCTGTCTGGGATGGCTCAGAGGGCACAGGGAGGACTGAGGCTCTTCGGTTGCATTGGGGGGAGATAAAAGAGCGGGTAGCTGCAAAGCAGGAGGAGGAAGTTGGAGCCTGGCCAATGCTGGGGTGCAAATTTGCTCTTTGTACAACTCGAGTCAGCAGGAGGAGCTGGGGGGTTGTGTGCTGCAGTAGGGAGAGGTTTCACATGCTCTCTGTCAGTGTTGGGGATGCTTGGGGCTGGGCATCTTTCCTGCAAGGCTGCAGTCATCTCTGCTGAAATTGTCCCATGCATGTGTGATGGCAGGGAGGAATGACACCATATGACAAATGGGTGGCAACAGCTTTTTGCGTCTTTTAAATCTTTCATCTGTGAGTTGAAAATATCAAATGCTGGGCCAGTTGTGTGAGGCCATGTTTCCCTTTTAGCTCTCCCTCTCCAGCTGAGCAGGATCTGGGCTGTCAGCAGAGCTCTAGTGAACTTGGACACCCACCTGGCACTGCTTAGCCCAGGGAGATTGGTGCAGGCAGTGAAGCATTGCAAGTGAGGTGCTTCAGTTCCCACCAGTCACTTTTGAGTCCCCTGAACAAATAGCCAGGGACTGGTTTATTGCAATCTGGATGTGGCCCTGGGATCCCCAGGCTGGAAGGAGATTGATCCTGCAGCTCCCCCAACCAGGCTGAGCTCCCACACACCCTTCAGTGGGAACAGAGAGCCCATTCCAGCCTCCATCTCGGCCAAATGGGGATACTGGTGGCGCTGGCACACAGACTAAAATGCCTTTGATGTGTCTATCTCTGCAGACCAAAGCACAGATCTATAATAAGCTTGCGATCTGATGGAGCCAGAGAGTTTTCCTGCTGATAGGCAGCCTTGTGATGTTTCCAAGTAGCAGAGTTGTGGACTGGCTGCTGGGAGATTCTCAAGTGCATGCAGCATATGGCCATGGAGGGATCCCTCCTGTAAAACAAGATTCAAAGCTGCTCAGGAATGTCTGCATCAGCTAAAGTTGCTGGAGTGATTTTTTTCCAGGGCCCCTCACTTGGCTCTGCTCTAGGAAGGCTCTTTCATTTGGAAGATTCAGGATGGGGAGTGCCATGGGGGGGATAAAGGGCTCTGGTTATTAGGGCAGGATCCCCTCTCTAGCTCCCTTGCCCTAATTCTTCCCAATAAAAGTTCTCTGCTGTCTGGGGGGAGGAGACACCCACAAGGCTGTCTCTGAGCTCAGTGTGCTCCATCTTGCTCTATTATGCAGATGACACCAAGTTGGATGGGAGTGTTGATCTGCCTGAGGGTAAGAAGGCTCTGATGAGGGATCAAGACAGGTTGAATTGATGGGCTGAAGTCAGTGGGATGTGGTTTAACAAGGCCAGGTGCTGGGTTCTGCATTTTGGTCACAACAACCCCAGGCAGCGCTACAGGCTTGGGGAAGAGTGGCTGGAAAGCTGCTTGGCAGAAAAGGGCCTGGGTGCGATGGTGGACACCCAGCTGAACAAGAGCCAGCAGTGTGTCCAGGTGGACAGGAAGGCCAACGGCATCCTGGCCTATAACAGAAATATTGTGTCCAGCAGGAGTAGGGAAGTGATTGTGCCCCTGGCCTTGGCACTGGTGAGGCTGCACCTTGACTACTGTGTTCAGTTCTGGGCCCCTCACCACAAGAAAGACATTGAGTTGCTGGAGCGAGTTCAGAAAAGGGCAGCTAAGCTGGTGAAGGGTCTGGAGAACAAGACCTATGAGGAGAGGCTGAGGGAATTCGGATTATTTTGGAGAAGAGGAGGCTGAGGGAGAGACCTTGTTTGAAAGGAGATTGTAATGAGGTGGGTGCAGCCTCTTCTCTCAAGTAACTAATGACAGGACTAGAGGAAATGTTCTGAAGCTGCACCAGGAGAGGTTCAGATTAGATATTAGGAAGAATTTCTTTACTGAAAGCGTAGCTGGGAGCTGGAACAGGCTGTCCAGGGAGGTGGTGCAGTCACAATCCCTAGAGGTATTCAGAAAACATGTAGATAAGGCACTTCAGGACATGCTCTAGTGGGCTGGTGAGGTGCTTTTTTTGTGTTTTGGTTTGTTTTGGTTGTGGGTTTGTTGGGTTGTGTGTTTTGCTGGTTTTGTTTTTTGGTTTTTTTTTGGGTGTGTGTGGTTTTGTGTGTTTTTGTTGTTATTGTTTTGTTTTGGTGTTTTTTGTTGTTGTTGTTGACAGTTGTACTTGCTGATGTTACAGGTCTTTTCCAACCATGATGATTCTGTGATCTTCCCAATGCCTCTGGGGACCTTTGAGGGTTCAAACTCTCACTGGTTTTCATCAGCCCAAGTGGGCAGTTTTCATCAGCCCAAGTGGGCAGCCAGCAGAGAGTCACGGTTGCACTGTCCCCAATATGCTACCTCTCCCAACTGCTGGGACTGGGCTGGTGACTGGAGGTGGGTCTGGGTTGCCAAGCCTGTTCCCAGACTGGATCCCTTGGTCCCAGCTCTTCAGAAGGATGCTGTGGGCAGAGTGCTGGGAGTGCAGTGGTGGAAGTGGCTTCAGGCCACTGGGCATGGGTCATGGGAAAAGCCATCACTTCTGCAGCCCCCTGAACACAGGAGATCCTCAAAACCTGAGCTTATGCAATGGCTGGGTGATTGTGGAACTTCTGAGGGGCCATATGGGATGGTGTGCTAGATCTGAGTTAGTTGGAGTACATAGCACTGGAGATGTGAGAAGTACAGCCTACATGGACCATGCAGTGAGGTGGAGGGAAGCAGCCAGACCTAGAGGCCAAAGGAACACTGCAGGGGCATTCACACTGGTGTGGGCTGCTGTGCACTGTGCATCGGCAGAAGCAACCTGGGAAGTGGCAGATGTAGTACCTGCAGAGGCTGGGGCTGGAAAACATCAGTGGTGGCAAGTTCCAAAAAGGAAGGACGTACTTGAGACCAGTTAGACCTGACCCAGCACTCACCCCTGGGCACTGTGGCCACCTTGGCCAGGCTTACTGGGCTGTGTGGAGCAGAAAGCAATCATAGATATTTGTAAACTGGGACATTCCCCAGTGGGCTGTGCTGAGCTGTGGAGTGAGTAATGAGTTGGGAAATGGCAAGGGCATCCTCTGTGTCTGTGTGTGTAAAGCAGCAGTTATTAAAGGCTACAGCAATGCTGGGAGATGGAAAAATGTAAGAGAAGCCTAGGAAAGTCTGAAGCTCTAGAAGTAGGGATGTGAGATTTGGCAAACATGGGAGTTCCTGAAATGACTCAGAGGGTGAGGTTATGCCTGGAAGGTAGGAGCGACCCTGAGAGATCACATATGGCTGCTCAGCTCTAAAGTGCAATTCTGTGCTGCTCTCACAGACTGGACTGGGTTTGGAAAAACCATAGGAGGAGGATGGAGGAGTAGGCAATACCTAGGAAATAAAAGACCTGGGTGCAGAGCAGATCCTTGGCCAGTGCTGGCTGAGAGAAGCCAGCGGGGTCTCCCTTGGGTTTCAGAGATGTTTATGTAAACTCTGGCAGAAGATCCTGGGTTAGGAAAGTGGGACTTGTGCTGAGTTGATTCCTGTTGGAAACTCAAAACTAAAAAGCCATGGAAAGGTCCTGACCCCATCAAACTGCTGCTCTTCATGGCTAAATAGGAGAGGTCAGTAGCTTATGCAAATCATCCGAACACTTCAATTTCCAGTGGGCTATAAACATGGTGAAAATAAGACAAAGCCCTCCCAGATGTGTTAATATGTTTTTTTTTTTTATTTTTTAAACAAATGCTTTTCAGTGAAATCCTGTCCTGTACAAAATGCTAAATTATGACAGAAATCTCTGATATTCCTTGCTGGGGGCTGTGTAAACCAGAGCATACTCATGGGAAATAAATGTTCCAAGGAAAGGACATGTAAAACAGCTGCAGTGAGTCTGACACGGGGACCCAGTGGCTGTGCAGACCAGGCAGCTCCCCATGATAGTGGGTGACCCTCACTGGGCTGTGACTGAGCTCCAGAGCAACATCCTGACAGTGTATATTTTTTTGGTATGTGATAAATCCTGGCTATTCCAGGAATATCTCTGTCCAAAGACATCTTTCCTATACCAGGACACATGTACTGGATGCTCGGGCCTTTCCCATCCCCTGGTTTGCTGTGATGCTGAGCCCAAGGAGGCTTTAGCAGGATTCCATCTGCTGTGTTATAGTGTCAGACTATAGCCACAGTCTGTGTTGGGTTTCTTTAGCTTGCCTTAGTACAGAGAGAGGCTGTTGGAGGTTTATTTCCAGGTTGCCCATCTATTTGTGTTATATGAAGCTCTTCAAGCTCTAATGAGGACTGGAGGTACTGGCTGGCTTCATACTAGTATGGAGCGCCCTTCAGGCAGCTGAAGGCTCACGTTTGCCAGTGTGTCTGAGGGCCAAGGAAGCTCTGCGATTCTTTTGAGCACAGCTGTTCATAAAATAAACTGTGCTAGGGAGAGAGCAGTTTGTATGACACCAGTACAGGGGTTTCCATCTCTCTGATGCACTGTAAAGAGAAAAAGGAAAGGCTGAGGTCTGTGGGAGGAGGTTGCACTTGTCCCCCAGACCATAAGGCTGGGAGGGGAGTGGGAGCCTTGGTACAGTGTGTACCCACATGCCGGCGTGCATAAGGCATCCCCAGGAAGGGAGCGGCCAGCTCCAGCTCCGATGGTGGGTCTTTTATGGGCTTTAGCACTAATCATGCCAAGGGCAATTGTGCATGTCCTTGTTTTCCAGATAAATAGTTAATCCTCCTCCAAACACTTCTGAGATCATGGTCTGGGTGATATCTTGAGGCCACAGGTTAATTTGGGGCTGTGCAAAGCTGTTGCCCTCTCTGAGTGTGGAGGAGGCTGAGCTGTGGGCTTCTCTTAATCCACCAGCAGGGTGGGAGGATGGGATGCTGCAGCCCTGCCTAGAGCTCTCCCAGCGGTTTTGGGTCCTCTGTCAGGAAGGTCAGACAATTTCTGTAGGAATGAGATGTCTGGTTTCAGCTTGGGGCCAGTGATGTCCAGTCCGCTTATATAAGTACCTGCTCTGAGGCTTATTTTGTGGTTTAGGATGTCTCGGGGCTGGGAGCCAGCTCCTGCCCCGTTGCTTTTCACGGCAGGATTTCCTGCTTGAGTCCCAGGCACTTACAAAGCATTTCTCTGCAGAGCTGGCAGGAGGTTGTGCTGCTGGGCACAGGACAAGAACGAAAAGATTAGCAAAACGTTCCCCTGCAGGGGGACCGCCATGGGGCTGGCAAGGAGCATGGGGCTTGGTGCATGGACATGGATACAGACATTGCCCAGATACGCTGCCAGCTGCTGCTGCCAGTTCACACCCTGCCTGGGCCCTGTGCCGGGGCTCTGCTGGGACCCTACCTGACCTGTCAGCATGGGCAGACAGGACATGGGGAGGCCCTGCAAGCTCCGAGGGTTGCAGAGTGACCATGAAGCTGGTGTGGATGCTCAGATGGTCTCCACACACAGATGCCAACTGTGAGGGCCATCTGGGGATGGAGCATCATGGCTTTTCTAGTGGCTCCTTGTGGTGGTGTGGGTAAGCTCAGCCAGGCCAGGATAGAGGATGTGACACCTTCCCTGCAATGTACCATTCCTTTCTGCCAAACCACTATGACCTCCATCTCCTGTCTTAATGCAGGTAACTGTAAAAATGGGGCTGTGCTGTGGGGTGCTGCTCACTGGCTGGCTGCAGCAGCACATGTGAGGGGGTAAAGGAGAGGAACTTTCTGCCCTGACCCACAGTGTGAATGTCCTCTCCTGCAGGTGGGACTTCTTACAGTCCCAGGCTTGATCCTCACTGATATTAGCTTCCCCCTTGTCTCCTGTGTGCAGAAAGGCATAGAGTATCTATCAGTATGAGCAAAGCCATCTTCCTCTTCACAGAGGCTTTTCTGGCTAAAAAGCTTCAAGGGTGAGGAGCACATGTGATGGAGTCCTGGAAGGACATGTCTTCAGAGAAAAGAAGCAGATGTCGTAACCTGCATGTAATTCCAGTTTCACCACAGGGAAGGAGAGTGGGAGCTCCCTACTCCTGAGAGGAGAAGTTTCAGCCAAGAGCTTAGACTGCAAAAACTAAGATTAATTTAGACTTACTCCTCATAAGGATAGTCATAGAAGGAATTTTTTTAAGGAAGTTTAGGTTGGACAAAGTCCCAGAGTCAGCATGGAGTTGGAGGACCTGAAGAGGCATTGCTAGCAGCAGCTGCCCCAGCACTCATGCTTTGCTTTCACATCTTCCATATATACAACCCCTATATATAATGAGCTTCTGGTCACCATCAACATGGGAATGGCCATAGTGGCTCAGAGCGAAAGACCTGTGGTCTAATAATAATCATCTATGAAAAGAAAAAAAAAAAGGCAGGTGGTGAAATGTTCCTGGAGCTTTCCCCTGCAAACCACAAGCTGAGACTTGTGACAGACGCTGAGTGACAGGCCTGCTGATGGAGGAGAGCAGACACTGCTGTGCCCAGGACGGGCTCGCTCCGGGTGAAATGGTCAGACCTATCCTGCCTTGTACAGGAAGAACAAGAGCTGGTGTGGTGAGGCAACAAATTCCCAAATATACTTTTTTTTACCCCTTACATAGCCTGGCATGAAGACAAAAACATAGGGCTGGAATGTCTCTCCAGACAATTAATTATTGCAGAGACCATTTGTTAAGCAAGAGAAGCTTTTAATTTGTAAGAGCTCATCTATTCTTATTGTATCTTTTAAGCTGAAGGAAGTGGAGTTGATCAAAATAGACTTGAAATAGAAGATTTTAATTTAGAGGTTATGTTCAGTGTGCTGACTAAAATAGGAAACAGCTCTCTCAGAAGAGCACGCTTCCCCCAAAACCCAGCAGGAGTCTGCAGGGAGTGCTCTAGAACAGCTCCAATCACTTAAGAAGTGCCCGGAAATCTTTTAGTGAGATTCAGTTAGACTTGCTTGGGAAAGGCAGGACTGTCCCCATGGCTGATTGCTGCCCAGGCGCTGGTTCCCTGCCTGCAGGGCTCTCACTGCTGCAGTGTGGGACATCTGAAGGGAAGCAGAGGATGGGGCTTGGGGGAGTCTGAAGAAACCTTTACAGCCTTGCAGAAGGCAATGGGATCAGAGCTCTGGTCTGCCACCCTTTGTGTGAAGAAGTATTGAGTTTAGGTTATACAAAGGATGGGGCAATTGCAAAGGATCCTGGCTGGGTGGCTGAGCCAAGTCCTGCAGTTGGTGAAGCACCTGCAGTCCCCTTGTCTCAAGCTATGTGTAACCCACAGCAGGACACCAAACTGTGAGGCTGGTAGTGAAGAAAGTGGAAGAGACATATGATGGGCCTGGGAAAGACTGTTGGGCTGCCATCCCACAACCATCAGCTTCTCTGCTTGGTGTTGGGATGGGATCATCCCAGCTCCCTGCAACAGTTGTCACTGCGGCTGTGGCAGCACAGTGACCTGCTAAGGGAACATTTGCAGTTTAGCATCTTTTCATCAGAAAACACAGGTTCTTCAAAGCTGCCAGTCTGCACAGAAAAGGATATGTTTTGACCGCTCTCCTTATTGCACTTGTTCTTTTGAAGTATCTATATTTAGAAATCCTTGTGAAGTCTCACATTGACACTTTTCAAAGGAGAATGGTTTGATTTTTGCTTTGAAACAAATTATTTAGAAATTTGTGCTCACCTGCAGCATAACAAGTAGGTTGGGTGTAGAAAAGGCTGGAAATGGGAGTGAAATGACCCTTTCTGTCATTGTTCCAGATGCATCACTTGAAAAAAATGTTGAAATCACAACTTTTTGTCCCAGCTCAAGCTGGGAATTACTGCTTTTTAAGTCTGTGTCTGCATTTTCTGTCTGGTTGAAAAGTTGCATGAAAGACCCACTAACCAGAAACTAAATGCTGCTTTCTGTAAAAGACAAGGGACTCTTCCTGGATGAGGCATTGCTCTCTGAAAGGAGCTCGCCGTAAAAAGCATATCAGCTGGCTGGAGGAAAGGAGTCAGCCTATGGGCTGTTCAGTTGGAAACAGAATCGACTGTTGGCTTCACTTTAAAAAATAACAATCTGTAATTAAGTGAAGGCAAAAGGGAAAATGAGTAGAAATTGAATTAGAGCTGTGGTGGTCCTAGTACACCCCTGTGGCAATTTGCAAGCTGAGACCCTGGAGAGGTACCGGTAGGTGCAATGCAGCAATTTGTGTTTGGGGAGTACTGGCTTCTTGGAAGGAGGGTGAGAAATTAAAAGATAAATCACTTCAAATAAACAAAGTGATCCTGCTGCTGGGCTGTTCAGTAAGGGCTTGTTAGCAATGGGAGCTATGTGTGCTGGCTCTGCATGGCAGCATTAAATTACCATAGCTGATTAGGCACATTGAAGTTTTGACTTTCTGCTCAGCCAAGATGAGGATTTTCCTAGAAATGTCTAGAATATGGGAAGGAGAACAAGCACACACATGCATGCCACAAGCAGGAGCTGAAGGGAATGAGGTGTTCCTCTAGTATTTTTGACTAGGACCAAAATTAGTCCCAGGTCATGAAACTGGGACACCCCCACAATGATACTCAATGACTCTTGCTTCTGGATCTTCATTTACCTGGTATGTTTCAGGCCAGTAAACACTGTGAGCTGAACCTGTCCCAAGCCTGCCCCAGGCCCCTGCCATAGAGATGGAGATGGTGCTGATCTGTCTTGAAGCCCCTGGGCTGGTCCCCGTCTCCCCAGGTTATTGAGGACTTGGTGGTGCTCCAGCAAACACTTGGCTGCAGCTGAGGTAGATTATATAGCCATTCTTCTCATTTACACAGGCAGTATCTTATCAGACTGTCTGGCACTCTAGGGGGAATGGAAAACAGGCTGATAATGCTCTGAGCTCTGACTTTTCCCTCCCTTGGACTTTGCTCTATATCTGGTGTGTGGTATGGGACACCTGAATGGTCTGGATTTGGTGGAGTGACATTTTTTCCCTCTCTTAAGTCAAGGTCATGTGTTTCCCTGTGCTTGGTGAGCATTTTGATGGGCAGGTTTCAGTGTTGGGTGCTTAGTGCTCAGGAACAGGACCCAGCTGTGCCCATGACATGAACTGGTTCTCTCTGTCCTTTTATGTAGTTATTTTGTTGGCCAGCACAAAAGCCCTTTCTGAGCTTGAAATACATGTTCCATAGATCAAAGGTGCAAAACTACTAAAGGAGACTCCAAACCATCTCTGGGTATGAGCCCCCAGACTTGCTGCCCAGCTGGTTTTATACTTAGGGACATATATGGCAAAGTTCATCAGGAGGGCAGCCAAGAAGCATGGCCAAGGGCCCAGAAACAGCATGAGGGTGGAAGAAGGATCACAGGGAAGGAACTTCCTCGCTCCCAAGGATCAAGATGAATAATGGTCCCAGCAGTTTATTTTTATCTAGCACTTTTCTATTTCTGGGGCTTCACCATGTACCAAGCAATGTTCAGAGCTGCAGCTCGATGACCATTATACTCCAGTGCCTCCAGAAGCTTTGCCCTGCTTTTAAATTGAATGGGGAAACAGAAGTATCACAGAAAGAATTATCACCTGCCCTTCCTCATGCTGCTCTGTTTCCAAGCTGGGAAATTTTAATGTGACATTGGCTGTGGCCATTTTGCAGGACTGAAAGAGACCATGAGAGTTGTGCAGGATTTGGGGCTTATGGGTCCCAGAAGATTCATTAAGGAAGGAATGGTAATGCAAGGCTGAAGGCAGCTGGACAGCACTGCTTTATTTGGCCATGTGCCCCCCAGAAAAAAAAAGGGGGGGGAAATAAATTTTAAAACATAAAAAAAAAAAAAAAAGCCAAAGCTTTTGTCAAACACCACCAAAATTCTGGGAAGGACAGCCCTGGCAATTGGAGCTCTGTCATACCCAGTTTGTTAGTGTTTCACCTGGTTCTGGTGTCCTGAGAATCACCAGGACTGCAGATCATCTTCAGCTGCACCATCCTGCTTTACAGCCGGAGATGCCCCACCAGCTGTGCCCATGTTGGCTCCACTTTGGCTGTTGTGGAAGGTGTTACAAGGCAGCTGCTTGTGTCCTGCTGTGCTATGCTTGGCTCAGCTCCTTGCTGGCTGCTCATGATAGGTGAGACACTTGTCATTCCTGTACTGAAGGCCAAACCCATCCTTACTGCAATGGAGGCATTTACATGGGATAAAACAGATCCCAACCATAAATCTTGCAACTAAGCCTTTGCAAGAAAGCAAACAGGTGCTTCTTCCCTTCCATGTCCTGTGGCTCTTCTACAGCTTTGGGCATGGCCAGGGACAAGTTGATTTTGGCCTTTGTGTCCTGGAGCAAACTTCTAGTTCTGACCTTTCTGCCTTGTGTCTCTTCATTTTTCTCTGACCTCATCCGACAGCTCTTGTCCTTCAAAGCCCAGTTTAAAAGTACCCCCACGCTGTTGCATAGGTTCACTGCTGTGAGGCCGCACCCTGAGAAACCTCTGACTGATGCCACTCTCATGTGGTGGAGCAGCCGGTCCTCAGCATGGCCCCCTGGTCCCCCTGTTCCTTCACTTCTGCCAAGAGCAATGACATCCCTTGGCATCTTTGACTCTGTTTTCTGCACATAAGCTCCTGTTCCTGGGCTTATTCATGGGAACCAATGGCTTTGACTCTTGCCCCATTGTCAAGGCTGGTTTGACCTGGCACAGGAATTCTGGATCAGAAACTGATGGAATGCTGCAGGGTAGGAGATGTGCTCCATCTGCCTGGGATCAGGAGAAACATCCACAGAGGCCAAAGGCTGCTCCAGCAGACAGGAGACTTTCACTTTGCTGCCAATACAACTGTTTTTCCAAAGCATAACTGTTGCCAGAAATCCATGGAGTCAAGACCTCCAGTTTCTTCACTTCTAAACAAAACAAACCCTAGTTTCCTTTTTGCCATGGAATAAAGCTCTTGGCTCAGAGAATAAAATTAGGCAGAAAGAGAGTGGGATCATGTTTCCTTTCTAATTTAGTAATGATAAATGTGGGGAGAGGGGAATTACCTTGCAGGTGTTGGGAGATAGGTGTGTGGCCTCAGCATGCTCTGGTCTGCACAGGGAAGCTTCATCCACCCTTGCAAGATGTTTGAACCATCTTTCAAATCTGATCATTCTTTGGAAGCAGTTCGGCTCTTTCTCCCTGGTGCCTTAAGCAGTGCAAGCAGCATGACGAGCTGGCTGCCACGCTGCCTTTGCAGCTCAGTAGAACAATCATGCGTAAAATCCCCAGGTAATTTACCCTGAGTGGGATCCTGTGATTTGCTGACATTCCTCATAAACTGAATTCAACATAAAAGAAATGAATGCAGAGTTGCTAATTTGGAAACTCATTTTGAATAACTTCTCACCAATGTGGTAACAGTTTGCAGGGAGCCCTGGTGATAAATAAATAGTTGCTGAAATCCTGAATTGGCTATAAATTGACATGAAGGAGTGGAATCCCCTGTGTGAGGCTTGGCTCAGTGAGTTACTCTACACTACACTCAGCAGCAGCTGCAGGTGAAGACAGAGGTAGTCTTAACTCTATGAGGTTGTAGTAGCAGATGTCCTGACATTTGTGAACTAGAAGATAATATGCATCCTCAAATGTCAGCTCTGCTTTACATCAGTTACTGCTTCTGGGAGCTGCAGGGCTTTACACCAGTGGATTATCCACCCCCTTCTCTGCCAGGCACTTCTACTTTTTAGCTGCTTGGTGTAATTGTGTATAAACTGGGAAGATCCCAAAGGGATCATTACTTTTCTGCACAAACTGCTTTCCTTATTCACATTTCACATTATCACCTGCAGGCATCCCTGAGACCAAGCAGCGTTTCCTTGCAGGGCAGGGTGGTTCACATAGGACTGCAGCGGTGGTAGTCAGAAAGCTGCCGTGCCCAGGGCTGGATGGGATGACATGGTCCGAGACCTCTGCAGTGGTACCCAAGGTGGTGGGAGCAAGATTTCCTTGTGGAAAACTTGCTTTCCTTCCTCATGGCTCACCCTCCCCCGCACCTCTGTGATGTTTGGTCCTGGGGAATGTGGCTTGTCACTTTTAGATGCTCAGGATGGATCAGCAGAAGGATCAGCAGTTGGGATTGCGGTAGCAACTTCTCTCTCCCATGAGCTTGAGGCTGACTTGGCAGGGCTGCTTGGTGGGTATAAGCCACCAAGCTGGATTTACCTTCTGTCACCATGGTCTGATGTATGACACCACTTGAGTGGCTGAACAATGTGCAAGGAAATGCTGATGGTGAGAGCAAAGCTTGGACATGCTTCCTCTGCTAAACTTGACTGTTTTTTGGAAGCCATGAGTATGAGCTATAACAAGGATGAAATTAAAAGTTTCTTTTCACCACATGTTGTCTTCCAAAAAAGCTGCTGCTGCTGCTTGTAGGTGGCTGTGATTGCAGCAACACCTTCATGATGTACAGCATTTGCTCATCAAGAGGGGAAATGGTGCTGCTAACACTGCAAGTTTTGTTGATTTAGATGGTGAAGGCATGACTCAGCCTGCAGAGTCAGTGGTCACATCAGCCAGGTCCCTGAGGTAGCTTCCACCAACACGGTCCTGCAAAGCAATTGCAGAAGCTGCCTGTAATTCTTTGTTAGCACAAATTTTGAAACATATATCTTTGTCTTTCAAAGACTTGTGACTGCAGCAGTTGCTTGTTACCCACACTGTGAATGAGTCAGAGCTCAGAGGACTGCTTGGCTTTTCAGGTACTGATCTGGCACTCTGCCCTAAGAGTTAAGGCTTTCTGTTGGGTTTCCCCAGGCAGATCCATCCATTAAGATGTCAGAGACCTGCATCTGTTTATCTGAAAAGGAAATTATTGTACAGATTGTGAACTGTGGTAGCCAGACCACAAAAGCAAGGCAGCTTGTCCAGCATAGAGATATGGAAGATCTTACCTGACTATGTATGTGCTTGAGAAAGATACAGAGGAGTTCAGTGTTTCCTTTGGTTAGGAATGTTTTGAATTTGCCAAGTGCTTTCATTTATTGTGGCATCCTGATTGTGTGGGTTTTGGCCCTGCTGTACTAACCATTACTGTCTGTGGCAAACCCATAGCTAAGATCCCCCCACATACATTTTCTCCACATCAGATTATTCCTAAGAGTTTGTTAAACCACACAGGTTTCTTCCTCCTGATCCATCCCAGCAGAGCCTGTGTTTTATAACATATATTTGTATATTTTTAAATGTCCCTTCTACATGACAAACACCCTTGAAATATGTTACTGTAAGTGACTCCAGGGAGATTAACCCTGCTTGAGGCATGCAGCTTTTGGGTGCATGTCCTTTGAAAGACATGATATATTTAAGAAACACCTCATGTTAGACAGACTTTTTGCAGGCTGAAGACATCCAACAGCAGCCAGTGATGAATGACTTGTGCATCAGAAGATGTAAATCTTACTTTACTGCTACCTGACTCATGGCCAGCTTATCCTGAGCTGGGCCCAGGGCTTGCTGCCTTTTCTTCTGAATGCATCTCATCCCCATCACTCTGGGCAGGCAGGTGGCAATCCCTGGCCAACAGAAGAGCAAAGTCAACATGATGCCATCAAATCAAAATGACTCAGCAGCCATAACTTGGAGCAGGAGCCCTCCAGCTGAGAGATATCTTGATGGACCTTCTCTGACTGAAAGATCTTATTCCTCCCCCCTACCCAGGGTGGGTCCCCTTATCTGGGACTTTGGTTTCTATGAGCTCAGAACAAGCTCCGAGCTGGCTAGAAGAGCTGCAGCTGTCATTATAACCAGCCCGACCTTTCCAAACACTTCTCTTCCTTGAACTGAGGTTGGAACACATCTTTCAAAGCCAGAAGACTGATGTCAAGATTCCTTCATTCGGCAGTGTTGGGTAAAGGCTAATAAAAACCACTAAGAGACTGCTAATAGCTCCAATTAGACTGCAGCTGATGCTTCATAAGTGGTTCTCTGTCCTCCTCCACCCCTTCCTTGCAGCTATTTCCTCATGGAGTTTAGGAAGGTGAGGTGGATTAATGCTACTTTGGGAGCCAGTCAAGAGTCCCAGCTGCAAAATCATATTTTCCTTTGGGTTATTTTGCAGTGGGTCTGTCAGGGATTTCTCAGGGCAGCAGTCTACTTCTGCCAGGACTGAGTTGAGGTGTGGATGATGTGTTTGTCTTGTTGATGTGTTGCTGTGAATAAACCAAACTGTGAGTTTGATAGTCAAGAGGTACAATGAAAATGCAGCTTTGAAGGGCTAGTAACCCTTGCTGCTGGGACCTTTTTGACTGTAAAAGCATCAGCAAGTCTTTTCCTCAAATACATGGGCAAAAGAAACTCATAAAAGGGTTTGAAGGAGTTCAGGTTAAAAACAAAACAAAACTTTCTGTAGTTTGCTTTGTGAGGTTGTTTTTTTTTCTTTTATTATTTTTTTTAACCTTAAGTACTTCCTGCAGCAGGAGACACTTGCATGTCAAGACTTTAGGTGTCTTGTGGCATGGGGGATTTTTAAGCTGCCTTTTTTTTTTTTTTTAAAATATTGGTCAAGAATCCTGACTGTGAAGGCACAGGGGGTACCTGGTGCTGTGCAGAGCAGGTGCTCAGGGCCCCATCCCTGTTTGACATGTATTCTTCAGCTCTGCCACTGTGGACCCCAGGCACAGGAACCCAGGGGTCCTCCAGTCCAGATCCGGGGGTCACATCACCAGAAATGCCATGATGCTCCAGTCCTTACCTCTGAGCATCATGTGCTGCATTTCTGATCCCCATCTTCTGTTTACAGACGCTGGGTTTCTTCTGTGTGTAAGCTGGCTCGAGCTGCAGAGTGACACAGGCTCCTATAGCAACGTCATGGAAAACACTGTTCACCACATCATAGAGCAAGGTGGGTTGTAAGGCTTTTACAGAGACTGAGGCAGCAATGCTGTGGGGCTTTGCTGTTTCTTGGCTTGAGCGTCCTAATTCTGGCATTTTGCTCTTACACCTTTGATTAGTTCCTATAACACATCTGAACAACCTGCTGTGCAATGTTTCTACAGGGATTCATGGGCATATTTTTAAAGTAACTTTACTCTAAACCTCTACCAAAAAAACCTCAAACCAAACCAAACCAAAAAAACAACCCCCCCAAAAAAACAGGCCAAACACACTTTGGAATAAAGGACCCAAGCAGATGACTTGGAAATAGTTCTTGCATAGCACTGCCATTGTGCATAGGCATATGTTCCCCAATTCTGCAAACTTAAAAGCAAGTAAGAACAGTGACTGTGTTAGCGATTCTTGTTTCCTTCTTACAGAGATAAAAGCAAAGTACAGGCTGGATTCTTGTGGGAGAGAGGTTTTTGAGAGATGTCCTCTCTGAAAACTCTTAGGGAAATAAAGCAAGCATTTACAGCTGAGAAAATTAATAAGACCTGTCCATCTCACAGCCCTGGTCAGTCACTGCAAAGCAGGGATTTGTTCCCTGTATGTCTTGAGCTGAGCGGTGTGATCTCCTGATAGATAATATCTGGGGAAGGGAACCAGTGCATTGCACATAAAAAATGAGCTCTTGAGCATGGGCCACATGTAATGTGTGTTGTAGAGTTTTTAGACATGCAATAAGAGTGGGGGAAGTGGAAGAGCATCTGTGGTGAGCATCTAGGGACCTTGGTGGTAATAAAATGCATCAAGATATGTGAGGCTGGTGAGCTGCCCTGTGCTGGTTAAGCTGCAGTTGTGACCTTGCTGGATATTAGAGATGATCTCCAGGTGGTCTGGAGAACCTGTTTTCACTCTCTTTACATAAGTGATGCTCTTTGCAGGAGGTTGAATGGCCCTGGGGCTGAGCTAGCCCAGCTACTTGTGTATATGGTAGTGATAGTTTGGTGCAGGACTGGTTCTCCAGTCTCTGTGAGCTGGCTGTAAGAACATGGTGTTATTTTAGCTTCAATGTCTCCCTGGGGTGTGAGTGATTTCAAATGGTGTGTGTGCGTTTCTGAAGGTTCAAGGGAGGTTTACTAAGACGAGAATGGTTGTCCCTCTAGGAGGACTATGCTTTTGGTCAGGGATTCAGTCACATCCAGGACTAACATGGATTTTTCTTTTTTTTTCTGCAGTAGCAGGGCTAGGAGCTTTGTGGTTACTTGATTTTCTAGAGAAAAGCTCAATTTCTCCTTTGGAACTCAAGGGGAAAAACGTTCCTTAAAATATGACCAAACTCCTGGCCCATTATGTGCTGGTGATAGCAGCGATGAATGTAATGGAGACTTGTTATTCCTGATAGCCCTCCCCAACTGCTCTTAGACAGGGTTGGGCTTTGGTGGTGCCAAAGTCACGTGGAGCTCATAAAATGCTGTGTGTCAGTGCCTGGAAGAGATGAGCTTTATTCAGAAACTCAGGGAGGGCTTTCTGTGCTTGCTGGAAGCCATACCCCCACCATCCTGTGCTGAAGGGCCTCTGTAGAGCTCTTTGGAAAAAAGGAGAACAGCTTAGTGTGGGTCCCAAAGGTGTGCCACAGAACACATCCTGGCAGTGCAGGCAGACAGCCCCACTAATGAGGCTTTCCTGACTGGCCAGCCCTTTGGGTGAGGGTGAATTCTTGGGGGAAGACACTTCTCTGCCCCTTGATAACACTTTCTGCTCCCCTCTAGCTGCTGAGCATGCTCCAGATGTAGCCCCAGGTGTACCTACTGCTTCCCCCGGCCTTTCTGCAGTACTTCAGCAGTCCCTTGGGCTCCCTCACATAGGACACCATCGTGGAGGCAGGGACATTTGAAATGGCTGCTGGTAGCCATCTGCAAGACACCCCTGTGCTGGTGCACAGAGACAGGATGTTCTCTGGCTCCAACCCCACATGCAAGGTGCTGCAGCAACCAAACCCATGTTTGCCTCCCAAAACCATCCATCCTCCAAAGCCACTCTGCTTTTTGCATCTGTTGAAAGAAAGCTGTGCACAGATGAAGGTGTGGGGCTGTGATTGCTGCTTTGAGACCCTATGATGTTCTGTATGGGCATATTGGGCCCTTCTGCCTTGATTTTCTAGGACTCTCAGATCTTCTGCCTTAAGGAAACTGTGAGTGGCTTTAGAAATAGTCCCTCACCCAATTCCTCACAAAGCACTGAGACAGCAAAGAGCCTGCTTGCTCCAGCCTTCCCCGTTCAGCCATTCTGGGAAGGTTTAAAAGATTTGGCAGAGCATCCTGTGGTGGAGAACTTTGGTGTTTAATTACACCATCTGTTTTTCCTCTCAACTAATGTTTGCTTGAAGACTCTTTAAATGCAAACAAGGCCAAACTGCACAAATCTAGAGCAATGAGCACAAGTAAGGGCTGAGGGAACTGGTTTTAAGATTGTCCCATCATTCCGCCGCCTTTGAAGCAAGTTCATGAAGCATGAATTGCTATGCACAGATGGAGTGCTCGAAGAGCTGCCTCGTGTGCAGAGCAAATGCTTTGAGGAGCATCCTGGAACATTTAGAAAAGGAGCAATTGTGAGGACTCTGGTGTGGAGGAGCTGGATCACCATCTGGTAGAAGGTCTGGGATGTCAAAGTGTGTCTGTTGTGAAATGGCAGGAAATGTCCCATTTTAGAAGTTCCTAGCAATTTCTGGAAAAGAAAATCTTGGACACCCCTGGCCAATTCAAAGGAACTGCTTCTTTTAAAGAAATCTGGGATGATTTGCTCTTTTTGAGTTTTACATATATTAATCTAAATCTAAGCCAAATCTTTTAATTTATAAGACTGGTGAAATATATGGCAGAGTAATTTTGAAATGGAAAACTGATGAGGAAAATTTATTTTTGCAAATACCTTTCTGGAGAAGAAAATGAGAAATTTCAGGAAAAGTCATCAACACTTCTATAGAAATATTCCATTTCACTAACAGCCTTTCCTGTGGAAAGCTGTGCAGCCGGGTGTTCCTGGCCAGGGGTGTGTGAAGCAGGCAGAGGGACACTTGAAAGGAGATGCTGATCAACTGAACCAACATAAAATCACAGCCTAAATTTTTTATCACAAAAGCCCTCCCTGCCCTTTTTGGAGATTCAGGGTAGTTCACATATGTGCATCCAGAACACTGGAAACAGACAGAAGCTGGCAGCAACCAGCCAGTGTGGGTTGGATGAATTTTTAACCAATGTTTAAATGTCCCTTTGTCAAAATCCTTGTGGACACTTTGCTTTACAGCTCAGATCCTGGCCTCACACAGGATGGCTAGACACTTCTGGAGCTGTTCTCAGCAGGGTCTGGTGTAGAGACAGTGTCTGTTTTGCCTGGCACCAGCCAAGCCTGTCTGATTATTCTGAGGAGAATTGGGTGACAGTGCTGAGCGATAGCTATTAAACTGGGCACCCATGGATCCTGCTCAGTGTGCCTGTGCGCTACAAGCCTACACAGGTTTCTGGTGTGTCTAGTACCAGCAGGCAGTGTTGGTGTTATACCTTGGACTTGGACAACATAATTATAACACCCCACCCTCCTACCTCAGTGTGATTTCCTGCCAGTGTTATATTAGCAAAAGGGAAAAAAAAAAAAAAGCCATGTTTCCAGTGTACAGATAGTAACAGAGATGTTTATATGGCAGTTGTGACTGGTGTAATCTTGGTTGTTAGACAGCTTTAAGTGAGATTTAAAACAGTCAAAGATGCCAAAATAAATAGCAATGAGGTGGCTGGTCTGTTAGGCACGTCTCGGTGCAGGAAGGCATTTATGTGGTTTGTGATGCATTGGCGATGCTAAATGAGAGGAATCCCCTGGTGGGATGTGCCACCAAGGAACGAGTGTGTGCAAATTTTGAGTATAGCATCTGTATCTGCTTAGTGCTTCCTTGATTGTCAGGCTTGGGCTTCACTCTGTTCAGTGCCCCACATGGAGGGAAGATTCATCACTGTGTTCTGAGGCTGCTCATTTCTGATGACAGCTATTTAACGCTGGGGTGACTGGAGCTGAGATGCCATTCACACCTTCCAGCCTTGCAGATACATCGTGCAAGCAGCTTTTATCAACAGCATCACGTTTCTCACTTCAAGTCTCAGTGTGAAGCCCAGTGAGAGGACATGTGTCCATTGGGAGAGGAGACCTAGCAAAGCGGACAGACAGAGGAAGGTGATGCGTGGGAGGACGTGTGTCCTCTCAGCAAAAGGACAAGGATATCTCCTATTCCATCCAAATGTGTCATGTCTTCATGCCTTTTATGGAAACAGAAGCCCCTTTTCTATGTTTTTCTAATCAATGACCTTTTCACATATGACATTCAACAGAGAAAAATATAATTGCCTAAACTAATGATCTGCAGAGCATGAACTTTCCTAAGGCTATGTAAAAATGGCTGGTGTTTGTCAGTGACTGATAGGTGAGGACAACAGAGGTTTCAGGGCCAGCTGGTTTATGTATTTTTTAGTCAGTCTGCTGCTGGTAAAGCTCCAATTGACCAAACTCTGCCCTGGGAGTCCTGTCTGTGTGAGGTGGCCACCTCCTCCTTGCAGCCATCACTTACCTCAACTTCCCCCAGCTGTCTGGAGGCATTCTCTCTTGTACTCTCTGCTAGTTTTATTTCTGCTTGTGTAATTACTTATTCGCTAGATTTTTAAAGAAAAAAGAAGCAAAGCCAAGCAATTTGGATGGAAAGACAAATTAAGAGCTTCTTCTGTACTGGAGATCATCAAGAATTAATTTCTAACATGCTCACCTTGGTGCAGTACAGTCTTCATTAAAGCATTTGCAGGACTCCTTGCAGTCAAGCATGCAGCAGAATAATTTGCATCTCCCTATAGATTTAACTGGTATCTGCCTCTGGGTTTGGTTGGTCTCATTCAGGAAATGTTTATGTTGTTTGCTGCTGCACGGGAGGGACTCCTTGTACTATATTTTGCATAACAAAATGCCATAAGCTTTCAGCAGGGCATACAGCAGCACACCTGCTGAGGAGGTGGGGAGTCCCTGAAGCCGTTTATTGAATTAGGTGGGGAAGCTGAGTGGAAAGATGATGGGACAGTGCTCATGGCCATGAAAATAGGATCTGAGCTTGGCACTTGAGTCTCTGACATAAAGAAAAAGATTTTTTTTCCATGTAGGTAAACAGGTGGAGATGGGTGTGCAGCCATCCTTACCCTTAAACAGGCTGCATCCCCCTGAAGACCCTAATGATCTCCCTCGTGTTTGTGATATGGTGCTGTGATTACTGAAGGTCACCCAGAACCTTATGTGATGTTTTCAGATCTTGATCAGCCAAATAAACAGGCTGAACTAGCTGTGATGGTCTGACCTGGGGAAAACACGTCTCTCTAAATGCCTGGTTCTCCCATCCATGTGGGCTCCCCTGGGAAGCAGCTGGGTGGGAGCTACACTAACACGTGGTTTAATTTTGTTTTCATTAGAAGAGGTTGGAGCCTGTTAGGCTGTAGTGAGATCGGCAAGATGAGCCAATCATAATAAACACTTCACCGTCTCTTGCATGGATAATGTGCACGCTGCAGGTCTGCTGGAAGTGAGCCTGCGGTGGCGTTGGCAGGGTGGGCTATTACCTGCTAACGCTACATGGCAGGAAAATTTGTTCTAGTTTTGCTAAATATAGCAAACAGTACCTAGGACATGACATGTATCATGGAATGAAGGTGATGGACAACTGATTGAATATGCTGCTGGAAACTTGCATTTTGGCCTGGGTGCAAGCTGTAGTGTTAATCCTTTCAAGTATCTTTTGGGAGAGCATGGACTGCTTTCTCCAGCGTACCTGGAGTCCCACAGCATTAGACATGGCGTTGTTCTCACTTACATGCACATAATGGAACAGGTTGCCCAGAGAGGTGGTGGAAGCCCCATCCTCGAAGGTTTTTAAGATCAGGCTGGATGGGGCTCTGAGCAACAAGGTCTAGTGGGAGGTGTCCCTGCCGTTGGTGGGGGGGTTTGGAACTGAATGATCTTTAAGGTCCCTTCCAACCCCGACAATTCTATGATTCTAATTATATTTAGCAACTTCTTTTAAATAATTTGAGCCATTGTAGTGATTGTAACTAGGCTGCCACATGCAACATAAAAAGAAGAAAAAGAAATCCTCAGAACACAGAACATGTTGAGCTGGGACCTTACTTGTAAGAGAAGAAGGTATAAAAAACTGGAACATTTATTGTGTGCTTTATGAAAACCAATGGCCTAGTGCCCATTGCCCCTTCCCATGTGTTTTGACACCCCCAGTTATCACTTGTGGTGCAGAGGCCCTGGGGCAGTGGCTGTCCCTTCCTGCTTGGGCCCTCTCACTCTGGAGTGATGCTGCAGTAACTGCAGGTCCCTGGGGGGAGGGTGGCCTGGGCAGGCTCTGATGAAAGCCAGACAACTCAAGCTTGAGTCTTTCAGCAGAGCAGGTTCACTCCTTTGGCCAGAAGTAAGCAGTTAACAGCCCATGCAGGGATGTAGGAGCCCACAAAAGTGAAGAAAGCTGACGGCTCTTGTAGCAACAAAGCCCAACTTGTCACTTTTCCCTCCTGTGGAGAACCACACCAGCACTAATCTGTGTGGCAGCCAGCCTGGGCTTTAGCAAGCTGTGACTGCTGCACTGGGTTTATTAGCAGGTTCCCATAGCACTGCCCTCCCTGGGCACCCTCCCTTCCTCTGTGCTTGCTGCCGTCTGACCTTCCTGAGACATTTGTTGACTGGGAGAGGCTGCTGGGTGTTTACAAGGAGCTTTGCTCCTGTTTCTGCTCCCAGGCCTACACTAGAAGCAACAACTTGAGTGAATCTTTAAGTAAACAGCCAGGCATTGGAGGGAGAGGAAGGTAACAACTCTGAATAATGACTGAAATGTCAGACATTTATTATTAAGTTGGTCCTGATGTTGACAGCTGAGCCCATTAAAAGCATTCTTGATCAAAAAAGCTAAAGGCAAACCTGGTTCTTAAATATCCCCGTTGTTCCTTTTGGCCTAGTTTTAAAGTCTTAAGAAGAAAATAAAATTTTAGAAAATATTTACAGACATGAGAAATGAAGGATTTCACCATGCCTGGTGGCTTCACAGATCTGCAGGCGGCAAGGACAGCAATTAAGGAGCAGACGGGCAAATATATTCTCACATCTCCTTTGCAGAGATTTTGTCAGTCTCAGAACTCGAAGTGTGCATTGTTAGGGCTGGACGAGTGAGAATTCACCAGGTCTCAGCATGAGGCTTTGAGAGTCTCTGAAGGATTGAAGGATGTTAAAGGAATAGTTGTGAGTGAGGCTGAGGTTTGACAGACTTTGCTGGGAGCTATAAAGGTGAAGTAATCGGTGCTGTGTTGTGTGTCAGTGAAGCAGAAATGACAAAGGACTGCTCTGAATAATGCACGGTCTTTGTGGGTCAAAGTCTCCTGTAAGAAGACCAGTGGAAAAGGTTTTGTGGAGCTTACCTGAAGCATCATCCATAGATTTTAGATTTGGATTAGGATAAGAATAGAGGACAGCAGTAGGAACAGGGAGAAGGAGAGAAAATCTGACCTAGCAGGAGAGATGGAAAGAAAGGTAATTGTTTACTGAAGATTGGGGCAAAATAGGGTGTGAATCTCTTCAAATGTGTATAAAGCTACTGAAAAGAGGAAGAAGATGCTTTCTCTCTCTGTCTTTCATGGCTAGGAGAAGTTGTCGTGAGAATAAGCCAAACCAGAAAGACTCAGATGTCAGGAAGTGGTTTCTTGGGGAAGCTGTAGAAATTCCATTACTGGAAGCCTTCAAAAAGAAACTATAGAAACACCTGATACAGCTGGTTATACTTTGAGCTCCTTAGGCTCCTTCAAGCTTTATTTTTTTTTGAGTACATTAATTTGTGGTTATTACCATGATATTAGAGAGATGGCACTGCTGTTGATGGCATTTTGGAAGGATTCAACTTCAGAGCTGTGGAGTTGGACACTGCCAAAACCAGCTCTGAGGACAAAGTCTCGAGCTAAGGGCACAGGCCTTGGTGGCTGAGTGTTGAGTAGAGAATGGAAGCTGTAGACAGAGAAAGCATCTCTTGATGTTTAATTATGTTCCCTGTAAGTGAGTGAGAGCACACCAGAAGCTTTACTGGTTTCCCCATGGCTGGGAACAGACAGATTTTTCTGACTCCCGAGTTAGGGAAGGGTGGCAGAGTGTGACTGAAGCTTCCAGCCCAGCTGATGTGGTCCAGATGTGTCTCTGGGGACAGTTAAGCTCCTCTGTATCCAGCCATGCAGATGGGGATGTAACCTCCCCCACTGCCTGGCACCAGCTCCTGCCAAGGTAACTCCTGCCTGGGTCTAGTGATGGGGACATGGTCCCCCTGAGTCCTTAGCTAGGACCTTGAACTGAGACCGTGCAGGGGGTTGCCAGACTCTCTGATCTGCCAGCAGAATTGCCCAGACAGCCTTATTTTAAGGTCGGAATAGGAGGAATTGGGAGGATACAAGTAGATGGTAGTTTCTTGTGTGGCGGTTCACATCTCCACACATATCTCATGTTCATGGTGCTCCTGGGAAATGTACAGCTATGTTCTCCTGATGAAGGACATATTGTGCTGGAAGCACAGTGCTTGGTTAGATGGACCTTTGGGGCTAGAACAGCAATTCATATGTAGTCATTTAAATTTCATTGATTTTTCTAAAGAAATATTTCTCCCTTGATAGTCTAGAAATAAAACCTCTTGCCCTGACTGGCTCAACAACCTCATGACTTCTATCTATTGACAAGGCAGTTTTCACACTGTCTCAAGATAGGAATGCTATTCTTCAACATGCTCGATTAGAGAAAGAGAAAATTACATTTATGCACCTCCTGCTGCTTCCCATTACATTTCCTCTCCTCCTGGCTTTCCAGGGTCAGGTGTTTGTGCAAGATCTCATCTACAGCTTGGTCAGTGAGTTACCCAGCGTCAGGTTTTCACAGGAATATCTCCTCTTGGTGTGGGCAATGCCCAATTAGGCTTATTGCCAGGCTACAAGTTTGCAGTGATATTTTTAATTTTCCTCTGAGGTTCCATTTGTCTCTAGCCTTATCTTGGCTGAAGCAAAACAGCTTGTGTGGCTAATTTTTGTGCCTTAGTATGATTTCTGGTCCGTTTCTCTTGATGCAGCCAAATGTGTGCAAAGTGAGCAAAGGACATGGAGTTGTGCTGACCCTTCTGCGCAGACCACATGTGTCAGGCTGCCAACCTGGAATCAAGGCCTTGCTCAAAGGATTCCCCAAACTCCAATTCTTTGAATAGCAGCAGCAGAGAGAGAGTGTGGAAGCTGGTATGATGACTCTGCAGGTGTATGACAGCAGGTTTGCTAGGCTACCTGAGGATAATGTGACAAAGGTGCCATTTTCCAGCTTCCACTCTGGTTATGATCTTTCTGGCCATTACATTTATCTTCGATGCCACTATATATACAGGTCAGGAGTTTGGATGAGGAAGGCTTCACAGGTTCCAGAATTGCAGTGACACTGTTTCCAACATGTACAGTTTCCCTGTGTTCCTTGAAGATCCAGCTCTGGAGCTCACTTTCTTTGTATTTCAGTGGGTCATCTTGGCAGTGTTTTCCAGGAGCAAGTAAGAATTATGGACTTAAATTAGCCACAAGATCCTGAGAGTGATGCACTAAGTTGCATGTGGAGGCTGTATATACACATTAACAGGAACTTCTTTGCATGGGAAAGTGCTTCTGCTATCAGGGCTGGCTACTGGGGGTGACTTTGCTCTCATGAGAGCCTTATTTCTGGGAGTGGCACTTCAACTATGCAATTCTCTCTACATATATATATGTTTCCTTGTACAGATGTCCTATTTAGGCCAATGCCTGCATGTCACCTATAAGAGTTGGAATAACATAGACCTGCCTTTGAGGTCAATTAGCTGCCTCTGAGGCATGAATTATCTTTAGAGGGAGTTGGATCAGGATAAGAAATGTGTCAGTTGTGGAACTAGAAGATGCTTGTCTGCCCTGGTGCCTTTAGAGGTGAATTGGACTGTTCTTAATTGCTTTTGGGGAAGTTAATTGTAACCAGATAGATGCTTTTCTTTGCCAAGAACTTTTGGATATTTGTGGCTCTGGAGTAAGAAGGAACAGCAGAAACAATAGGGCACTCATGACCAAACCAGTTTGTGCTTAATCTTTCAAACTATTTTTCCACAGAAAAACCTTAGCCTCAAATTCTATCTTAGTTTATTTGGTATCCTCATCTCTCTCTTGCACTGCGAGGCAAACTGGAAAGCTCAGGCATGTTTCTGATTGTTCCTGAGCACCAAAGTGAAAAGCTCTTGTTGAATTGGATGACTGAACACAGGTCTCTGATTAATGCATCAGATCTTGGTCCTTGAGAGTGATGCCACCTGCAAGCTGGACTCTTGCACTGACAATGTCTTTATGGCTTCAACCCACATTAGCACCATCTGCCAGCAAAGGAATGCTTCCCAGAACCCTGTGAAGCAAGTGTGGGTGTGGATCTTCTCGTGCTTTCATGCCAGGGTGTGCTAGGAGGGACTTGACCTTCTCGCAGAGGCTAGCAACCTATATTGTGGTTTAAACTGCACATGTGATTTTCTACTTATGGCATTCTTTTACAACTAGCAAAGTCCTAAAGTTTTTGGAAAGAACCTGTGATCCAGTCTGACTGAGCTGTGCTACAATAGGTTATTGTGCTGGCACAGGTGAAGGACAGGACCTCTGCCTGGGAGCTTTCCAGGAGTTGTGCTGCTTAGCTGGAAGGAATCAGAACTTCTCAACATTAAATCTACCTGCAGTACGAACACCGACTGCAGTGCTGGGAGGTCTCCACCACCATGCAGAGAGCAGCAATTCCAGCTTCATGTGCCAACACTGTGCAGAGCTGGCACTTCCAGCCCCTCCTGTCCCTTGCTGTAAGTGAGGTGTGCCTGATGCAGGATGTAGGCCAGAAAACTAGTATAGGAACACTGGCAGGGATGCCTCGCTTTGTGCACTGTCTGTAGAGCACTTGGGATGCTCTCAGTTCCTGGAAGCCTACTGTCTTTTGACAGAGAGAAATATAAACTATTACTGAAATTTGACTTGTCTGTAACAGAGACATTAGAAAGCAAAAGCTGAAATCTTGGTTCAGATTTGCAGCTTTGGTTGTGGCTCTTTATGTCTGTGGTTATCATGGTGCTCACCAGTGAGAAGTGTCTGCTCTTATTTAATGATGATCCTGCTACAGCCCCACTGAGCCTATGGGCTGTGTGTGTATCGGTACAGAGCCACTTTCAGTTCATTCACATACATTTGCCAAGGACAGATTTTCCCCTAGGTAGCCTGAGCTGTGGTGTAGATAAAAGAAAATTTGCAGTTTAAAAAACATCCTTCCATTTCATCGAGTCTTTTGCCTTGCAGAGAGTTAACTCTGTCACTCCCTGCTCGGGTGGGACCAGCTGGTATTTCCTTCTCTGGCCTCGAGCTTGGCAGCATAACCCTTTAACATAGTGGTGCTGCTGAGCTGTGCTGGGCAACCATCTCTGCACAATGATCAAGCTGTTTGCATTTGCTGGCACGCCTGACATCTCCTGCTCAGGTAGTTTCTACAGCAGCAGCAGCTGAAGTGGTTACATAGGTCTGGAGCGCAGACCTGACCTGTAAGGGAGAGGAGGCTCTGGACCTCTCCTCTGCCCTGAGCATGAAGACACACCTGTCTAACATGGGCAGCATCGTCGCACAAGCAGAATGTTTCACCAGGAGCAGATGTGTTCCCATGGGGTGGCTGCAAAGGGAAGTGCTATTTGCCAAAGGGGCAAACTGGGTTAAATTCAGCACACACACTCCCCTCTCCCTCCCCTCTGAGACTCATGGAACCGAACACATCCCACAGGAAGTGCCTTCTGGCAGCTGCAGCTACTCTGAGGAAGGCTCTGCTTATTTCCAGACCAAAAAACATAATTTGATGTTGAAAATGTGGCTAAAATAGAAGCCTTCTTAGTGGAGAAAGGCCAGGGAAGGCTGCAGTGGGAACAGGTGGTGGCAATGCTACTTCTTCCAAACAGGTTTGAACACAGGAATGTTTTGAAACAATCAGAAATCCAGAGCTTCTTCTCACTTGTGGTCTTATAAGTCACTGAAGTCTCTTGGTCCAGTTCTAATCTTGACTTCACAGTTTGCTATCTTGATGTTACAAAGTCAAATACCACCAGTGAAGGAAGTAGATATTCTCTCTTACATGAGACCTTTGGTGCAGTGTTCCAGGAGGCAGAGTGGGAAGAGCTTCCCTGGATGAATTTTACCAGATTTTTTACTGTCAGAAGTGTCTCATTTTTAAAGATACATGGTTTTCTGAGCAGAAAATGCTCTCCTTGGGCCATCTGCCCTCAGCTGTCTGGTTTTTATCGCTCTTATGATGTTCCTGGCACTTGGCAGTACTCAAGGCTGCTTTGGAGGCACTGAGCAGGATATAACCCCACTTTGAAAAGCTTCTA
The DNA here is from genome assembly GCA_027560015.1 of Chloroceryle amazona. Taxonomy (NCBI): domain Eukaryota; kingdom Metazoa; phylum Chordata; class Aves; order Coraciiformes; family Cerylidae; genus Chloroceryle; species Chloroceryle amazona. The sequence goes on from JANHFX010025933.1 coordinate 42,265, forward strand.
CCTGAACATCAAATCCTGGCAGAGGAGTGCAGGACAGATGCCCCCCAGATGGCAGGAGGAGGGAGAGGAGGATGCAAGGGGTGGCATTGCCAGCTGCAAACAACTTGCTCCTTCCGTAGCTGTGTTGGTGCTGCCCAGGGCTGGGAGCTGACACAGAGATGGGCCATGTGGGTTTCCTGCTCTCTGTGGAGCCCCTGCTGCCAAAACCAGTGTGGTTATTTTTGGTGTTTCCCCCATTGCCATTCAAGCATGTGTTGTTCCGAGCAGTGCTGTGGTGGGTCAGGAGTAGTGTTGCTCCATGCCCACACTTTCCTAGGTGGTAAATGCCAAGTCCCCCAGTTTGTACCAGCCTCTGGGGGCCCTCCTCACATACCTTGTGCCCCCTTGGCCTTTCCTGCTTTCCTTTCTGAGCTGTCTGGGAGAAGTCAGAAGGGAAGGAGGAGGGAGGCGGATGGCTGAGCCTGTCCTGTGTTTTGTCGAGTCCTGATTTTCCCCGGTTGCATTATTTAAATTGCATTCAGGGTTCTCCCAAGCTCGCACTGCCAGAAGTGATGACCTTGGAAGATGGCCTGAAAGGCTGCAGCTATTTAGACAGACAAAGCCAAGAAGAATTGAAGCCGTTACTCTTCCTCCCATCACTCTTCCTTTTGCCCTATCCCTGCCAGCTTGCCAGCACCAGAAGCAGCATCACAGAGACATGGGGAAGCAAACTGGTGTCTTGGAAAAGCCTCACTGGCTGGCAGCAGGATGGCTCCAGGCTCTGCTGACGATCAGATGGCAGAGGAGCTGCTGAGAATAAATGCTCCTCAGCTTCAGGGAATAATCTTTATGTGGGCAGAAGATTCTCTTTTGAGGATGAGTCTTCTATGAATAAAACTAAACCCAGTCTAGGGGTCAATAAAACACCTTTGCACCTGCAAACCTTCCTCAGGTTTGCACTTGTTTTGGAATGTGGACAGGAACTGTTACCTCCTGGAAACTTGCTTCTGGTTCTGCCTGATGTGTGTCTATTGTGCAGTACCTACAGAGTGGCCCATGACCTGCTGCTTCCCGTAATCTCAAGCCTGATAAGGACCTTGCTGCAGAATGGATGTAGCTGACATTTAGCAGGAATGCTAGTTCTCATCAGAGCAGTGCCTGGGGAGATGCAATCATGCTCAACCATCCAGCTGACATGACCTGCTGTTTTGCAAGCTCTCTCAGCACCTCACTTCAATGAAGAAATGCTTTTGGCTAACACTGCATGATATTTCCCAGTGATGGAATAGGTGGGAAAGATGTTTTCCTTAGCATAAGCTGGCCTCAGTGAAATCTCTCCAGTGTTCCTCTGGGTGAAAGAAACCAGCTTAGATGAGTCTGGAGCTAAGCTGGGTTTAGCCACTCCATAAAGCCCAAGAGCAGTAAGTCGGCGGTGTGAGGAGGATCAGCCTCCCTTCCTGCCGCTTGCAGAGACCTCTCCAGGTAAAAGCTATGCTCCATTTCTCGTGATGCAACCAAATCAGAAAAATCCCAGCTGCGAGAGGCATGCTTCCAGGATCCTATTTGTGCTAAGATGTCAAAGCAATTTACAGCCCCAAGCCCATTTGGGGACACCACCTTTAGTGCATTCATTTTACATATGTGCAAAAGGAGTCATTGTTCATCTCTCCCTTGACTGCAGGCAGACTTTTTGGCAGATCTGAGAAGGGGACCCTGGAGCCTGATCTGTGCCTCCCCCCGCCCCCCAAACTGCATCCGGTTGCGTTTGAAATTTCAAGCTAGCGCTAGACCTTTCTCTGCGCTTCAAGGGACACGAAGAGAACTCCAGCACATCTTTCTATCCAAAGGGAAGTTGAGGATTTGCTAAGGACAAAGCATTTGGTTTGCCCCAAACACAGCTAGCCGTTTACTCAAGGACTGCAATTCATGGAGAACCCCAAGAAGGTTCAAACCCCAGCCCTGACTGTTTGGTCCCAGGCTGGTTTGGGTTGAGCAGAAGCAGGGGCGACCCCGGCTCCTCAGGGATCATCTGGCAGCGCTGTGCCTGTGCCAGGCAGACACATCCCTCCGGCACAGGACCTTCGGGCACACACTCTGGGGCCCCTTGTGTCCTTGCAACCTCCCCAGACGGAGCATGCGGTCCCTATAGAGCTGCCGGTGGGCTCCCGAGGGGTGACGGACAGGGAGGGGGTGAGCCTGAGCGCTTCGGCTACCCCACCTCAGCGGCTCTGAGCCTCGTTGCAGGGCTGGAAAGAGCAGCCCCGACACCGCGCTGCCCACCCGCGGGGCGCCCAGCGCCGCTCTCCCGCCTGCACGGGTCGAGCCCCTCCGCCAGCTGCGGGCTCCAGCTGCGGGCTCGGCTCCGGCGGAGCAACAGCGGCCTCCAGTGCTGAAACCTCCTCCCTTTCTCCATCCAGGGACCCGCATCCTCTGTCCCGCTGCGCCGGGCACCCATCGCCCCTCCCGCCAGGTCGCAGCCCTGGGGCCCGGGCATGGTGGGTTGGCAACAAAACTCGGTCAAGCCACGAGAGGGGAAGTTTGCCTGGAAAAACTGAGCCTTTTTGTTTTCTTGAGGCATTGAGTAGCTGTGACCTGCAGGACGAGTCTGAGGCTGGTGGCTATCAGTTCACAGGGACCGTGTGATAGGGCATTAGGGTACTGACAAGGCTGGAGAGAGGTAAGTGTGGAGATGACTTGTTGGCCTCTTTGTCCTGGCAAAGGCCCTGGAGTAAGGGCTTTAATGCTTTGTGTTTAACAAAGGTAATTGCAAGTCAGGAGAAAGCTAAAATCTCCTACTGCTTGGATGCTGGAAATTTAGGAAAGGAAAGCAAAATTATTGATGCAAGAAAGAGCCTCCTTGTTATGCCAGAGCCTGGCTGTGTCCTTGGGCAAATCCTCCATTCTGGTGAGACTCCCACCTGGAGTATTGGGCCCAGCTCAAGTCCTCAGCACAAGACCGACCTGTTGGAGTGGGTCCAGCTGAGGGCTACAGAAATGATCTGGGGGCTGGAGCACCTCTCCCGTGAGAAAAGGCTGAGAGAGTTGGTGTTGTTCAGCCTGGAGAAGAGAAGTCTCTGGGGATACCTTACTGTAGCTTTTCATTAATTAAAGGGGGTCTATAAGAAAGATGGAGACAGTCTTTTCAGCAGGGCCTGTTGTGACAGGAAAAAGGGTGATGATTTTAAACTAAAAGAGGGTGATTGAGACTGGAGAGAAGGAAGAAATATTTTATAGTGAGGGTGGTGAAACATTGGCCCAGGTTGCCCAGAGAGGTGGTTGATGCCCCACCCCTGGAAACATTCCAGATCAGGTTGAACGGGCTCTGAGCAACCTGATCTAGTTAAAGACGTCTCTGCTCACTCGAGGATTGGACTAGGTGACCTTTAAAGGTATTTCCAACTCAAACTATGCTATGATTCAAGCCTTGTCCCTGGGGCTCTATCGGTAATTTACAGCTCTTTATGGACGTTATCAAAACAAACTGTATTTTCCAGGAAGATATTTTAAATGCCGGGGAATGGACTCTACTGTGTGTAAGAAATCCCAGTGTAAGACGTGTCAAGGTTTCCATTTTATTAAGAGCTTGTACAAGCAAGGGACAGCTTGTGCTATCTTCTCTGGAATGGTTGCTCCTTTCAGTTTTGAGTGAAGTCGGAGCGTGGAGAGGGCTTTTGGCACATTCCCCTGTTCTTTATGCGCACATTAGTCTTTCTTTGCCTGGAAGAGACATTAAAAATGCTAGAGGATACCTTCAGGTCCCTGCTACACAGAAGAGCCTGGCTTAGAAGACAAAGAAAGAAAGGAAAATACTGCTTAAATCATCATTTAAGTGTTAAGTCACAGTAAGTAAGGCCACATGGTCTTGACAGGGAGTTCAGGGTTACCATGGACATGTGTTAATTAATTCCAATAAGCTCAAAAGCTGGTGCTTTCCGACACCTCCTGGCAGAATAATTCACCTCTTTGCTGTAGGTCAGCACTAAGACACCTCTAATGCCTGTCTGGCTGAAGGTGATAAAGGTTATGTCTTTGTTTTGTAGGTTTTTACAGATAAATGCCTGCCATTGTGTCTTGCTGGGACTTGGGCCTGCTCTCAGCCTCCCCTCCTGGTTGCTTCTGCAGCAAAAGTGAGGAAAATATTAAGAAGGCTCCTGAAAAAAAAATAAAATTATTACCCAGTAGTGGACCTAATTACTCTGAATTGTTCCATTTTCATCTGGAATTGTGACGTTCTCCTCTTTGCAAAGACAAACCCATTTCTCAGGTGCATAGAGAAATGCTGATAAAATGTTTTTCAAGCTGATTTGTGTTTTGCAAAAAGCATTTCCCATGCTGGTCACAGTGAAGTGACCAAAGGCAACAAGTGAGGCACTGCTGCTGCAGGAATCCACCAGATGCTCTCACAGTAGTTATTTCCAGACTCCTTGCAGGCTGCCAGCTCTTGTCCAACCAGTTGCACTCACAAAACTGCAAATGACATTTCATCCTGCCTCTTGGCTGACTGACTTTTTCTTGTAGATTAAAGCGTTCTAGATGAGGACGCTCCGCTAATCTGTCCTCTGAGACATTTGGCACTACGCAGCTTCAAAGTCCTGGTGCCTGGCCCAGATTGCCCTGACTAGGAGACCAAATGGCTGTTGTTCCTAATGGCAAAACTTCTTTGCTTGGGAATGTGTCAGGTGAGAATCCAGGCTCAGGGTTTTGACCCACAGGAGCAGTGCATTTCCAAGTTGCAGCTGCTGAGAGCTTGTACAAACAGGAGTTTGAGGAATTCCAGGGACACAGTGCCTGGCAACACAAGGCTGGTGCCAGCACCAGCTTCTCATCCATCCCTTCCCTTCCTTTCCCTTCTCTTCCGTTCCCTGACTCCTGAGCTGGTGGTATATCCAGAATCAGTCAGTCTTTTTCTTTTTTGTACCCCAAACTTTCCCTGTGACCACTGAGGTCTTCCATCCCCTCCAAAGCTGTGCTCTGCGTCAGGGGAAAGTAACAACCTTGATACCACTTTGCTCCCTGTGTAGCTTTAAAAGCCTTCCTCTCTCCCTTTATCACGCTCTTGGTTTGTGTCCAAAGCCCTAATGATGTTGTGTCTGATAAACCTCCCACCCCCATCTGTTGCACAATACAGCTGACAGATGATGCTGGGATGCTGGCTTCCAAGCATGGTCATTACCACCCTGCCATGCTATGCCAGGTCATTAACCATGGCACCTTCATTCAGGAGATCCTGCTCAGCATGTCTCTGCCTGACTGCATCCTCTTCAGCCTTAAAATGTAAAACCAGCATTTAAGCAGGCCAGGAGCAGCATATAGGACAGCAGCCCGGGTTAATGAAGGAAAGAGGGGACAACCAGACCAACAATTCTTCCCCAGCTCTATTTCGTGATGATCTGGACTCTGCTCCTTGTTGCTGCAGTTAGCTGGGAAGCAATGCTCTTAAAAGCAGAATTTGCCTCCACAAGCCCTTTCATCCAGAGATAGAAAAGCTTGTGAGAGCTTCTGCTAGTGAGGTCTTTGCTGATGGCAGATGGGCTGGTGAGCCTGATCACCAAAAATCCCTGCTTCCACCAGGTAAAGTCAAGGCTGAAGCTCCCTTAGCCCCACAGATGGCTACAGATAAGACTCAATCTTCCCAAGAAAGATTTTTAGAACCAGCTAATAGCATAGAGTTGGAAGTAATTCTTGCCCTTGTCTGACACAGAGTGCTTCCATTGTATAAATGTACTCAAAATTACCTAGGGTCTGAGCTTAATGAAATGAATGAAGCCAGAGACATTGCTAACATTTGGACCTGGCCTTCTGCGAAGACAGTGCAATCTGGCATCAGCACAGTTCAAATATAAGGTTCAGTCTTAAAAATACCCAGAGCAAATTGTATCCTTTCATATGTAGAGAAGACAGAAAGTAGAGCTCAGCTATAAATTGCTGGGGTGAATAACTACAGTTTTTCCTCAGCCACCACACATTTGAGATCACCTGAAAAAATATTTTTCTGCCTGCATGCTAGATCTGGGCAGGCCTTGAGAACTTTGCCATTTGTCCGAGTTCCCAGACACCTGCCAGCACAGTCTGAGCAATTGCTGCTGCTTGGCAGCTGCAGGGAGATTTTGTCTGCACAGTCTCTGCTTGTGGACAGCTTGTGTGCTGAGAGCTGCACACAACGGACCTATTTTGCAGGTGGAGTCCACATGCTTAGAGCAGCAGATGCAGCATCTGCACGGGAAGCCAAATTCATGCCAGATGTGCTGGGCACACTGCCCATGCTCTACCCAGCTGCATGGAAGCAGCTTGCTTTCTAGGAAATCCCAGACATATGGGGTAGCCCTTGTCTGCATGATTTTTAGACTTGCAGAAGGTCCAGATACTCACAGGTTCTCAAAGCACAGCAGACACTCATTGCCATACAGGAGGTTGTCCGTGCCGCAGACGGGGTCAAAGATCTTAGTACAACCTCTTCTTAGGTTGTAATTGCCACAAGCTGCCTGGACACAAAAGGGTAATGCTGAAAATATTAAAGATGCTTTCACTTTACCAAAGCATCTTCTTATTCACAGGGAGGTGCATATTTTGTGTATCTTGATAACCTATCCCAGCTTGCTCAGAGCTCTGCTATGAATCCTTAGAAACACTGGGACCACCTGTCACCATGGAGTCCCTTGGCCAGCTGAACTCCACCTGCCACTGCTGCACACCCTTAGGAGGAGTAACAATATCGAGTAAGTGATACTCCATGGGTGGTGCATGAACAGGTTCTTCCCAGTTGTTATTTTTATGCCACAGCAATACCTGCACCCCACATTTACAAGCCAGAGAGTAAGGGGAGCTCTGAACTTCCTTGCAGGTAACAGCAGCATGCAGCTCTTTATTAGCAGTTTTCCTCCACTGAGTGTGGGGAAATGCAGCTGGAAACCAGTACCAGCATTGGGATTTTGCTGTGGTCTTGCAGGTGGAAGAAGGTTCCCAGGCACTGCTATCTTTAGCTTGCCTGCCCAGCAGCTCACTATACTTCACTGTAGTTAGGCAAGCTGGACCCCAGGTATGGGTAAGTGCAGCTTCACTAAGGCTAGGCATGCCCTTGTGCTGCACAAAAATAGGAGCATTCACCTCTGTTTCTTTGCCAGCAGCTCCATCCATCTCAGCATTTCCTAGAGAAAGAGTGGAGAGAGAGAGAAGACACCTTAACACCTATCACTCAGGCTGGTTTCAAGGGGACCTGGTAAAGATTCTTTAGACTGAGGACCATATGTCTTCACTCAAACACCTTTGTCCCAGCAAACAATTTATTTTCCTGGATCTCCTCTATCTTGCAGCCTGGTCCCTCCCTGCTGCACCCGCATCTTTCCCACAGCAGAAACATCATGATGGTGCAAGGCACTGTTAAGGCCAGATGCACTTCTAGTGACTTTCCCTGACAGCTGCCAGGGAGCAAAGGTGGCTTTTGTTATCTCTTATCATGTGTTCATGGGTAACTGAGAAACTCCTGCTAGTGCTGGACTGATGCTGGAGTAAACACAGGGTGATTTTTCTGGTGTCTGTAGGTTTGTACCACAGGAAGCAAGTGAAAGACAAGTTGCTGAACGTCTCTACTAGAAGGAGAAATGGTTGGACCCTGAGGTCTCACACTAAAGCTTGTTGGAGCAAGCTGTGGCTTTGGTAGGCGCCTCTATGGAGAATCTGGCTCTGAGCTGACAACTGGGATCACAAGAGTGGAACATGAGGTGGGTGTATTTTGAAAAACAACCTGAATTTGCTTGGCAAAAGGCAATACTGAGAAGATGACCTTGGGTTGCTTATTGATCCAGAAGTCATCTTCATAGAGGATTTTGACTACATATGTAATAACAACCAGTGTGGTTCAATAACAGTGGGTCTGTAGAGTGAAACAGTTTGGTGATGAGGACCTGATAGCCACGTTGTTTAATGTTTCAGGTGTTTTACTTTGGACTAGCACCAGTTGAGACCCAGGAGCTGTAGATGACTATATGCTCAGCTTGGCTGAAATGAGTCCAGATTTTGTGCTCAAATACCTCTGGAATGGCAACTGATGCACAGTACATAGGATGACGAAGGACTTGTTTCAGAAGTACCTCCTGTTCTGAATGAACCTATTAATGCAGAAATCCCTGGTAAGCAGGACCTGAAGAGTAGCGACAACTCATGTTCTCATCCCTCTGCACCATATGGGATTTTGAAAACACAGTTGGCTTAAACATTGACTTTGGTAGCGAGAACTGCATTTTCCCTTGCATAGATGTCTTTCCTGTCTTCTTGGTTTTCCTTTTTTAAAACCAGAATAGAGTCATAAAATCACAAAATTTAGGTTGGAAAAGATCTTTAAGATCATCGAGTCCGACCATTAACCTGACACTGGCAAGTCCACCACTAAACCATGTCCCTAAGTGCAACATCTACACATCTTTTAAATACCTCCGGGGATGATGAATCAACCAATTCCCTGGGCAGCCTGTTCCAAACCTTTTTGTGAAGAAATTTTTCCTCATATCCAGGCTAAACCTACCTTGGCACAACTTGAGGCCACCTCCTCTTATCCTATTCATTCAAAAAGAATAACATTGTCCTGGAAATCACCAGCCCCAGGCCCAGTCCTAACCTGGAAGGAAGAGTGTTAACCCAGCAGGTCTGCTCATTTTTGGGAGACTTATACAGCCTTTGGTTTAGGTTTGCTCACAGACCACTGGTGTAATGCACATTGGACATTGCAGCATTCTCCAGTGTTCCCTGCCCAGGGCCACAGCAAGGTCCCAGCACCAGCTGGCCTGGTCCCAGCACCAGCTGGCCTGTTCCCAGGCTCACCTTTCCACAAAAAAAAAAAAAAAAAAAAGACCTGGGAGCTTTAGCAAGGAGAGGAAATGCCTCCTAAGCAAAATGTTTCACTTACCACGGTAGAAGCAGAGTGCCAGGGAGAGGAGCAGGAAAACACTGGTTGCCTTCATGGTTGAGGTGATGCTTTACTGGGAACAGCAAAGGGGGAAATGGGACACTTCTCAGCCTTTTGGAGGTCCCACGTCTGGCAGTCTGTGCTGGGACCTTATACCTTTTCCCATCTCTCGCACCACCCTGCGTGGCCAGCTCCACCCCACAGTCTTGTGATGACAACATTCAAAGTACAGGGACAACAGCAGGTGGCAAATTGTTCATTGGTGTGCCCAAGGATGAAAGCCTGTCCAAAGCAAATGGACGTAATAATCCTTATCTCTGGCAAGGACTGGAGCCACATCTCAGGTATGGGAGAAAGCCTTGGGTCTGCACTGTAAGGGGGGAGGAAAGTGACTTTGTACAAGAAGCAGATTGAGAAAGGGGCAGGACAGCAAGGGAAATACATATATTAGCATGAGTAGTGGGGCTTTGAGTAATGACTACTTGCAGAGCTCTGGGTGAAGATGGCTTTGGTCCAGACATGCCTTTTGCAGAGCAGAGCTGGGGTGCCACATCTCCCTTTCCCTCCTTAGACAGGTAGGAACAGCAGCAAGAGCTGCTGTCAGAGAGCAGGGGGCTTGGATGTGTCTGGGGCTCACTGGTGGCTGCATGTTCTGTGCTGTTATTTTGCAGGCACATCTCTCTGCAGGCAGGCAGCTGAAGCGAGCTCATTGGGTCAGATGCTGCTCCCTTCCCCTCTCCCTGCCTGCAGTTTGGCGTAAACCCTGGGGATTTCCTACATTTACTCCACCAATGGTGCATTGCGGAGAGTGGATCAATCTCTTGGGTATTAGAAGGATTAATTAATGTTTCTAAAGCACTTTGATATCTCAGCCATAAATCACTGGAGAAGTGCAAAGCAAATTATTACTAATGGGGGCTTATGACTCAAAGACAGATTTTTAATTAGCTGAACAGGAAAAAGTCAATGCCAAGAGCAATTGAAGGAGCTGTTTGTGAGACAGAAATCTCAGCTTCGTTGGCAGCTGCTTCACTGTCCAAGGAGACCCTGGTCTGAATGGGGCTCTGGAGGGTGCTTTCCTCTGACATAAACATCTCTTGTGAGTTTGCTTCAGTGGTTACAGGAAGTTTCCCTGCTCTTGTCTGGGCTTCTTTTTGCTCTCCCTGGGGCAACCTGCAACATGAGGGTGAAAGAAATGCTCTTAATGGCATCTGTTATTTTATTAACTTGGAGAGTAAAGCTGGCTTTGGGTAGGATCTGCTCAGCAGCTGTGAACAGCTGGGCTGGGCGTTAGTGGATGGCATCTGTGAGCAAGCAACCGTCCTTTAGTGTACCTGGGACAAAGATTTGTGTGGTGTTATTACCCTCTGAGGAGCAAGAGATGGAAGTGTGATATTTTCTTATTATAGTGAGAAGAGGTCCATGTCAATCCAGCACTGTCCTCTGTTACTCCTCCAGCACTCTGCCAGGTTCACAACATGAGTAAAGCCAATAGATGCCAATAGATGTTTTGGTCTCACTTCCCAAAGCTGGAAGGGATCTTAGCAAGGGTGTTGATGGTTATACAGCAGGGCAACTGGGGAAAAGAATTTCTTCTTCAGTCTGTAACACATGTAAATAGAGCAGTGCTGAAAAGAGGTTCTCTGATTACCCTTGTTTGGGATGTGCCCACTCCTGGTAAAACACATTTGCACATTTTTCAGTTTAGCGATCCTTGCTGTAGCCAGGAAATGTGATAGTTTTGATTGTCCAGAAACAGAAACATTTTTCCTCAGATTCCTTGGAAACATCCAGGCACATTTCCAAACTTGAGTTTGATGGGTAAATTCTCAGTATTTAGGAGAGCTGCTCTGCAGATGGGAACTGTGTTGGCTCCTGGGACATTTTAAGTCCTGGTTTTCTCCTTTCCTTCCTCCACAAGTCAGAGGCATCAAAGCAGAGACAGGCAGCTGACCTCCCCTTGCCTCCTGGACATTTCTCTGATTGCCTAGGTTCCTGATAGATTTGCAATGACTTAACTTCATCTTCATAACCCCTCTCAAGATGTATGAGATTAGGTATTTAACAACTGAGGCAGGTTGTAGAAACTCCAGATTATGCAATACAATGGACTGAACTTAATTCTTCCACAGTGAATTGAGCAAAACCAACTGATTCAAGGGCAGTTGCCTCTGCCAAAAGGAGAATCCAACATAGGCTGCTAAAGCTGCTGCAGTAGAGCAGCAGTCACACTAGGTTTTTAATGAAGTTTCTCTGTTAGCAATTGCCCTTCCTTCCCAAGTGCCTCCACTGACATCTGTGTGTTTATGAGATGCCTTCAAAAATGTGAGATTTCACGGCTCCTCTCTCCTGATTGACATCTATTCTATACCCTACAGGAAAATCAAATAGAAGTGCTTGGGGCTTATTTGACTGGGGAAGGATGAAAAAGAGCTGCAAACTGCTATTGCACGGAGTGCTCCTGGTAGAAGGAGCAGGGAGACATCTTCAGCAGTGTGGGCTTTCTCAGGATGTGTCACCTTGTCAGAGCAGCATGTTCCTCCAAACACATCAGCTGGAGGAGTAGAGAAAAATGAGTCAGGCGGCTCTGCCAGCCATGCTGTGTGACTTGCTGAGTCCGGTGCCTGTTGCAGAGAAATGGAGATGACAGGCAAGCTGCAAAGCAGGTGCTGGTATGGGATGGCTTCCCCTTGGTCACCTTGTTTGGTGATAGCCACCACACATGATGTGGGACAGAAGACCTCTGCAGTTGTGATGGTGTCTTCTCCTGGCTTCTGGAAGTCACTTGGAGAGGAAGTGGATGCCAAACAAGAAATATGGGGAAGGAGCAGAAGGTAAGGAGGCAAGCTGAACCAGCAGGTCTGCCTCTAGGTGGGTCATCAGGGAGATGTGATTCTCCTTCTGAGGGGTGAATGTCCGCATCATCTTTCAGAAAAATCTGGGTGTTTCCAAGTCACCCTTTTTTTTTTTTTCAATAGTAAAATGTTGCAAAGAAATAAAAAAATTGCACTGCAAGGGAATGAAAAATTTGGGAACCTACCTACTTTCCTGTGATGGCCCATCCATGACATGCTGGAGGAGCACTTGTTGTACCAGGGCTGCAATTTGCTTTTTGGGAAGACTTGATGTACAGAGAAAAGTCACCAGTGCCCTGGAGGAATTGCAACAGAGTCACCAGCAAAAGCATTCAAAGATCACAAACCAGACCCAGATGATCATGAATCACAGCTTCGAAACCACAAACGGTTCTTCAGCCTCTTCAAAATAATGGCATTTACAAACAACGGGCTCATTTGGGGTGGTTCACATTTTCCAGCCTTATTCTGAACCCAACAGAGAGAATGGGATAAAGCAAAAGCAGAGCTCCTCTTGCACTCCTGGCACATGTGAATTGGGTGATAACAGGGAGATGCTGCAACACGTGGCACAAGTTCACATGTGTTGGTGGTGCTGGGGCTGTATGGTAGCTGCTCTGCTGGAGAGTCCAAGTAAGGGATGACCCCCTTGGCCCTTTCCCAACAATGTCCCAAACCCTGCCACCAAGGAATGGCTGCATAGCCAAGACCCACATCACAGTCCTGTGCTTGTGGCATCCCTAAACCCCTTGGTGGATGTTGTGGGAACCTTCCTTGGGATACAAGATGGGAAGGCACCTTTTGGGGACATGCAGGAGGATTCTCAGTGCTCAGGATGGTCAAAAAGGTGGGCAGGCAGTTTGTTGTTTCCCTGTGAGGGGTGGGATGAGTGAAGTTTGGAGAAAAGCTGATGCAAATGTGAAGCCCAGGGGTGTCACCAAAGATAGTTCTAAGATGCTCAAAGCTCTCTCAGGTCCACATAGATGTTTGTGTCGGATTTAAAGGCTAAAAATCCCTAAAGCTCTATTACCTGCTGGGTTTACCAGGCCTGGAGTTTGCAGGTGTACCCAGGACCTCGCCTGTGATATCCAAGGTTGTTTTAAATGCAGATAGTGCAGAAACTGGGGAAGAAAGAGCAAGCCCCATGCATCAGTGTGCCCATGGAGGGGATGAGGTCTTCTGTGCATGCAGGAGCCCATGGGGAGATCTGCAAGTTGATTGGAGGAAGGGGGTTGGTGCAGCTGGATCCATTCAGGCATGGGAGACAGACCAAGCCATTTTGCATCAGCAAGGTGAGAGCTAGCCAGTGTGCAATGATCAGTTGCTCTCATATCCAGGGGATACTGCTCAAACACTGTTTTTTCCTGCATAAACAAGTCCAACCATGATTTAGTCCATAGTGATTTTTTGTCTTGGATTCTTTCCCATTAATGCTGAGAAAGCTATTTTGTTGCTCTGGATGCATGGGAGATATTGAAGACTCAGAAGGTTTAGGAAAAGGGATCCTGTGAGTAGCTGCTGTGAAAACATCACTTATTTTCTCCAGCTGTAGGAGAGTCTTTTGGAGCCCAGAATAGTAGTATATCAATTTGTTTTCTCTTCTGTCCTGGAAATGTTTCTCCTGGGGCCTTTTGTTCTGGGGAGGGGGCTGCACATAGCTACGGGGCAAAATTAACAAACGATCCTTTCTACTTTTACTAAAGCTTCTGTTTGTTATCCTTCAGCAAGGGCAGCCTGTCCATGATAGCGACCTTTGGAAATCTGCAGGCATTGGCAGCTTTGCCCGAGAGTCGGTACTGCTGACAACAGGGTCTGAAGACAAAGGCATCACATAAATCACAGCTTGTTGCGTTGTTCAGAAGAGGCTGTGCCTGAATGCCAGTCAAATGCTTCCTGAGGAGGGTGAACGTGCTGGGGATGTGTTTGTAAGGATTACTGGCTGAAATGGGCTGGGGTGCAATTGCACAACTCCCTGGTGTGGGGGCAAGTGCCCAGCCCAGCTCCTTGCCTGTGCTCTCCCACCACTACAGTGACACGAAATCCCACAGACTCAGTCCTTGGAAACCTTTCCCTCATCTACTATGGCTTTTGGGGTGATGGCACATGGCTCGTAAGGATACCTCTGAGCTGCAGTCAACTCCAGTCACAGCAGTGGCCTTGGCGCTCTGTCCTTTGCAGATGGAACAGCTGCTGCCACCATCCACCCAGGAGTGGTTCTGGGTCAGGAACAGTGCAGGGGGTGCTGACTCCTGGCAAGACTTCCTCTCTTGATCACTTGTGCCCTTCTCCTTGGCAGGATCTCCATGGGATGCAGAGGCAGTGGGAACACGTGGAGTCAGTTGCCCAGGATCTGAAACATGGAGCTCTGCTCTTCTTGCTTTCTCAGGCATTACTGGAAAAAACATTGGTTTTCCCAGTCACACAGAAAATGCCAAAAGCAAAGAATTCCTTCATAAAATTGCTTCTTTATTAGATCCTATCTGCCTCCTGCCTCTGCATCCGGCTGCCCCTGCAGCTGCCAGAGATCCAGGGCAGAGTGATTAAGCTCTGTGGCTGATAATTAGGCAAACACAGTTTTCAGTCTCCTCCAGCAAGTCACTCCCCTTTCTCTGAACTAGAAGCAGCACCCCCTGACCACTCTCTCCTTCTCACAGCTGAACAAGATGGGAAGCATATGGCATATTCCTTCCTTTTGGGGTCACAGGCTCCTGGAGGATGATCTGGTCTAATCTGACCTTGTGCATAGCCCAGTCCAGCTCTGCCCTTGCTCCCAACGACCACATGTCCCTTGACTAGGACTGGACCTTACTCTGACATATGTGTGGATATGAAGAGCTCCAGTATGAACCACTCTTGATAAGGATCCCATATCTCCATTGATCTGTCCTGCTTGGATAAATGGTCCTGTCTGCCCGCAGTCATTGCTGCCTTTAGGTCTCCTTTCCCTGGGGTGAGTCTGAAGTGATGATATGTGAAAACTGACTCTTTAGAAAGTTGAATGGAGTCCAAGCAAACTCCAGCTGTATTGGTCTGGCTGCAGAGCTGATGCAAGAAGGTTAAGAATTAGCCAGGTCATTGGGAGAAGATGGAGCCAGAGCTGCCCCGGAGCTGCACAGCAAAAGAGTGAGAAGCGACAGACACAAGCTGCAGGAAGGGTCATTGCAGCTCAGTATCAGGAAAAAAACATTCAGCGTGAGGGTGCCCAGACACCGTTCCTGGACCAAAAAGGTCGTGGAGTCCCCATCCTTGCAGAGATTCCAAACACAACAGAACAAGTTGATGTTTTCCATAGAAGCTTTCAAAAATCAGCAGACAAGCAACATCCTGTCTCCCCTGTGGTCCTTACCTAACCCAATGTCCCCAAGACTAGGAGATTTTTTTAGTGGAGGTCTGAAATGCAGAATATTTTCTCATTTTTCTTAATTTCCTGAAAACATTTTGTCCAAATTTTTGTCAAGTTTTTAATAATGCTTTGCATCATTTTGTAATCCAGTTGATAAACAATAACAACAAAATTGTTAGTTACTTTCATCGCAACCCCAGAAATATTTTGCATTTCTAGCTACTCCTGTGAGTTCCATTGGCAGTGCTGATGGTTATTGATACATGGCTTTCTCCCTGGCCCAGGATTCAGAGAAACACTATTGTACTTCTGATTTCAATGAAATATGTGGCTAGAGGAGGCTGAAACTCTCAGGTCCATTTCACTGTACCTTTCAGACAATTAGAGACAAGGTTTTTCCAGCACAGAGCTCTCATCCTGCTTAGCTCCATGGGAAAAAATGGCTATTAAAAAAAACATAGAGAGGTGTGGAGAGGAAGGAAAGAGTAATGCAAACTATGAAATGAGGCTTTTCTGTCAGCATTTCTTATTCCTGTTAGCTATGGACAGATTTTAAAATCAGAATTGCACTTTCTCACAGGCTGACAGAAGTAAGATTTTGGGAGGAAAAAAAGTAGTGGAAATGGGATAGAGCTGGTTACAATGTTTGTACTGCTTGACTCTGATCCTGAATATACTAAAAGGGTGAGAGAAAAGCTCAGCAGGGGTTGGAAACACTGAGCCTGTTTTAAGAGATGGCTATTCCTTGAATGCTGCCACGAGGCACCATGCAACCCATGTTAGTTCAGAAGTTCATTCATCAATCTGAACTTTATTCTCGGTGAACTCTTACCCTGGCAGCATCTACTGCTACGCTAGTTGCTTTAGCCACAAAAAAAATCGTGTACTTATCATTGTGTTAATTGTTTGTATCTGCTCTCTGGTGTGGAAAAGCAGCCCTCCCTGACCCCGCCTGTGTGTCAGCATGCTGCATATCTGTCTCAGTAGAATCTCCCCAAAGCTGATAAATGATGGCCAAACACTGGTGATAAAGTTTAGCTAACTGCTATTGACCCTTGGGTTGGGCTGAGATTAGATAAGGCCCAACTAACTCTTGTTCTTTTTCCTAATGACTGCTCAAGCTCAAAGACAGAGGCTGCAAGTTTAAGGGACCTAAAATAGGGACAGTGTGCTGCTTTGGACCTTAGCTGATGGCTGGTTTTTATTGTCCCTATAAAATGGTGCTTTGATTTGAGTGCTGAGACCTGTTCCTAGGACACAGATATGGGGTACTAGGGGAATAATGCTGGGGTATAAGAGCATCGGCACTGGCAGCCCTGCTATGAAAGGCGATGTTCTGGCCATTGTTGGCATCTCTGTGTGCTTCCAGCTTTGGTCAATGGCCTTGATTAAAGAAGGATTTTGTCTTTGATTTAGGGAGCCTTTGAACATAGTGGCTAAACATTTTCTTTCAATCAAGGGTTTCCCTTTGATTTCTGCATGTAATCATCTCCCTGTGTCCCTTGGTGAGCTTTGCACTTGAATTGCTTCCCTTATAAATGTAACATTATTTTTGATGCCTTCTACATTTTCTGCCTGGTTGTGAAAGCGAGGTGTTTTGCAGTGAAAGCACTGTCTTCAGCCCATCAGGGATATGAGGAGCAGTTCTTTAGCTCTGGTAATGGAGATGAAATAATCCATTTCTGAAACTCCTTTCCCCAAGCTGCTTTTAACTTAGGTTTTTTCCGTCTACATAAGGAAGTGGCTGACAAAGCTCATGGCTGCTGCCTGCAGTATGCTTTTCCTTCTTATCCTTACTTATACCTGCCAAGATCCTATTTTCTTCATTCCTTCCCATTTTCTGAGCTTCTGGGAGCCTCTGGCTCATCGTTTCAAGACACACTTAGCAAGAAACTTGGGTTTCCTGTTAAAAACCAGCTGAGGTTTCCATGTTATGCTGTAGTTTCTGTAGGAAATACTCAGATTTTTTTCTGATTTTTTTCCTTTGTGCTTTTTGGAGGAAGAAATCCAGCCTGCTTCCAAGCTCAAGGCAGCCCCACAGTGCCTGGACTTGGGGCAGCTCTCCACCAGTGCTGAGATGCTTTCCAGGAGCAGACAGTGATAGGCAAGCATTCTGGAGGCTGCAGATGATGCTGATCACTCTCTCCTGCACCTGCTTGTTTATCTGAGGTGTCCCTGAGCTTTGTGCTTTGCTGCTCCTCTGCAGAGCTGCCTGGTGGCAGAGGTCATGCTCTTCCTAAGCATCCCCCAATATTAATTACATGGAGGGCAATCAGGCACTACTGGCTGGGCAGCCTAAGCTACAGCTATGCTGCAGAGCACAGGAGGGAGGGAGGGTGCGTCAGGTTGCTGAGCTCAAATACCTGTGCCGCCACTCTCACGGTGTCAGTCTTTTGTCCAGCTGGGGACTCAGTAGCAGTGACCTCTCCCTAGTCATCTCCATCAAGGTGCAGACATGGATCAGGCACAGATACAGCTGTCACAAGTCCCTTTTACTCTGGGAATTACAGTTCCACCTACTGTGACTGTCTCTTGTTGCCTTATTTTTGCATTTTGTGCCCCATTGACACTCATATCCTTTCACTGGACCCGGCATTTTGGTGGTTAGAAGCAGCCTTTCGCAATAAATCCATCCTCTGCCATTTCCAGGATCCTATAAATTCAGCTTTCAGCCATACAGAGCCCTAGAAGAAAGATGCAGAAATGATAATTAAAGCCTCTACAGAAACAGTCAGTGTTGGCCAGAAGCATAAGTCATAAATAATTACCATGATGCCCAGCTTTGCATTTATGATGCTGTATTATTATAAACTAGAACAAATATTATGAGCCTTAGAAAGACAGCAGTGGACTGGAGAAGTAAAATACTTGGAGGAGGTCTGAGTCCCTTCTGAGGACAAGGTGCTGGACTAGATGACCCTGTGATTTCAGGAATATTGCTTTTATGCTCTTCCATTATATTAATATTTAAATCAAGAATTAAAACTTTGATGACACCTAATAGCTTTACTGCGTGTACTTTATTGGGATGTAGGTCTTGCTCTGACTGAAGCCTCAGGATTGGCCACGCACTTGCACCCAAGGATCATGTGGTGTTTTACCATGTTAGTGCATTCAACATCACCTACGTGTGTTCCTTGCTGAAAAGCAGGGGAAGCATTTTCAAACAAAATTGTTCTGACATCCCTCAGACATCCAAAGGTAAGTGTGAGTGTGGGGCTGGCCTCACTTGACCCCCCAGTCAAATGAGCCCTGGAGGGAGCTGGGAACCTGGTTAGACATCCCCTGCTCTCCTTCACAGCCAGCAGTGCCACCTTGCAGCATCCCAGAAGGCTGTCATGAGCCCGTCTGGACTCAGTGTGTCAAGGGGTTGCCCCTTGCCTGCTTTCCCTGGCACCAGGGACTACCACATAGCCCCTCCTATAGCCCCTGCACCACCAACACGTGTGAACTTGTTCTGGGATTGCAAGAGGAGCTCTGCTTTTGCTTTATCCCAATCTCTCTCTTGGGTTCAGAATAAGGCTAGAAAATGTGAACCACCCGAAACAAGCCTGTTTGTAAATGCCATTATTTTGAAGAGGCTGAAGAACCGTTTGTGGTTTCGAAGCTGTGATTCATGATCATCTGGGTCTGGTTTGTGATCTTTGAATGCTTTTGCTGGTGACTCTGTAATAATTTCCCCAGGGCAGTGGTGGAGCATACTGCTCCTTGCCTCTCTCCAGACTTCAAAACATTCAAGGCCTCGACGAAAGTAAATCCTAACCCTCTTCTGAGGACTCAGGCAGTTTTTTGCTATGCAGATCCCACCCTGGCTGGAGAGGAATTGCAGGCACCAACCTCAGTGTGTCCCCCTGGCTACTCAGACATCCCATTTTCCATTTTGCTTGGTGGTTGCTGCACCCAGCATGCTCCTCTCCGTGCAGTGCAGCAAGACCCACCAAGGTGAGACCTCGCAGCTCCTAGCTGCTGCTCCTCTGCTTGTTGGATGGAGATATGCTCTGCCATTCCATGGACAGGAGCCCTTGGTTAACCCATCCAGTTCTGTCCAGTATTTCACCCACAGGTGGCCCAGCAGGGAGAGTACACTGATGGCCCAGCACTGGATCTAGGAGCCTCCAACTCCCTCCAAACCATGTGGAGCCCCTTGCCCAGCCCTGGAGGAAATATTCAGACAGAGATCACTGTTTCCTGCTTGGGGATGTTGTACCAACTGGTGAATTCAACAACTTATGGGACTGGTAGCTAAGAGAAGCCTCTGGAAGAGTAGTGGCAACTGGAGGGACATCTAATTAGGGTGTGGGTCATGTTTCCACTCCTTACAGAAGAATTTTAAATGAAAGATTTGGTGCCCCCACCCCCTGCTGTTGCCAGAAGAAGAACAGCTGCTAAATGCTATTAACGGTCAAAGCCCTCAGTTAGGAAGAACACTCTGGGACAACACAGGAAACCAGAAAGCTGCTCTGTAGCTAAAATAAATACTGCGAGGTGCTGTGATGATGGAGTGAGACCAGAAGACAAACTGCCAGAGTGACACTCCCTTCCTGCCTGCAAGGATGGACCCCGTGGTGGGAAGGATTGGGCAGAGGAGTGGGAACATCCTGGAACATGTGTAGCTGGGACCTTTGCAGAGCCTCGCTGCACATCTGGGTTAGGCTGTCATGAGCCAGTCCCACAGAGAAGGCAAGCTAAAGGGAACTTTAAAGCTTCACATCCAAGTGCTCTGCTCTTTCCCACACATACCCCGAGACAGGTGTTTTTTGGTGTTGGTTTGTTTTTGTTTTGTTTTGGGGTTTTTTTGTTGGTTTTTTTTTTTTTTGTGCGTGTGGGGTTTTTTTTTGGTTGTTGTTTTTGGTTTTTGTTTTTATATACAGACACAGAAAAAGAGAGCTGCTTCGAGATGGTTTATTTATCCCCTATAACTGGTGTTCAAAGGAAGCTGAGCTCTCCCATGTGCAAAGAACATGGCTGAGGCAGGAGGAGGCTGGAAGGGAATTGGCTCCATCTGGGCCAAATTCTGATCAGAGATGGGGAGGAGGAGGCTTGCAGAAAGACAAACCATTTTTTCATCCTGAAAATAGAATGCTTCTGGCATTACCTGCTGCTTGTCTTCCTGCAGTGACATGTAGTTTCTTTCCAGGTCTGAAGAGTACAGCCCTGACTCCAGTAGGGACTTGATTGCTATTAATCCTGTTAATTGAATTTGGTTCTTCCGTGCCACTTAGTAGTCTGACTGAAGGAGGGAAACTGAAAAGAAAAAGACTGGGAAGGAAGCTCAGCTGACCCAAGGCATGTGACTCCTCCTGATGTTATAAATATGTGCCCCCTGGAGCTGAAGGGAGGCTGGTTGGTTGGGGCAGGCAGCAGTGGGATTGTGGTGGGAAGTACCTTGGGTGCTGCACTGGGAAGAAGCTGGATCCTGCTGTAATTGGGCTTTGAGGGATCTGCAGGCTAAATGTGAGTCCTAAAATTAAGTTAATTCCAGGAAATGATGAGACTTGGCATACATAGCAGGGAACTAAGTATACTCTCAGGGATTGCCCTGCTTTGGTAGGGCTTTATTTCAAAGGTAGTGTGTGATCTACAATAGTATTTTTGGTTTCAAAGCTACGTGTTTGGGGGTGTGTGGGCAGAAAAGGTGATTTCTGAATAGGTGGTTCCCCTGTAGGGTGGACCTCTCCCATCAGAAGTGTGTCTGCATCTGCCTTTGCTCATGGGCAGGCAGGGTTTTGGTGCATGGCAGGTTTATGAGGAGCTCTGCTGCGCTGTCACCTGCGCTGGGTTCTGTGCTTGATGATAACTCACAGCAAGAGAGAGAGTGGGCTCCTTAGAAACAGGTCACTTCAGTCCTTTTTGTGTTGGTAGTATATCTGTTAGAATAGGATTTTAAGAAGAGGCTTTAGGCTTTATTCCCTCTTTACAAATGAACTATGTGAACTCTTTATAGTGGTGGAGGTTTTGTTCCTTCTTGGTCACATCCAGAGCCTGGCTGCAATCTCTGACTGAATGTTAGATGGTTGAGTAATAGTCTGGATGCTGTCTTCCTGATTTCTGGAGTGAGATCTGAATGTTAATTAAAACCTTGGGATGCCCTGCAATGCTGCTGTGCTATGTGCAAGCAGACCACAGATGTATAAGGTGGTGGTTGATTTTGAGACAATTCCTTGATTTTTAGTTCTTGCCCTGTGCGTGTTCCCATGGGTTTATGATTGTCACCAGGCTGTGGAAGAGGCAGAGCTGGGTGTGTTTGGGGGAGTGCTACACAGAAAGGTCTTGTAGCAAAGATCATGTTAAGCCTAAATCAGAGATCTGATGTGAGTCAGAGATTTAATTTAATTAGTTCTAAAATTAGAGTAGAGTGTAAGAGGAAGGCAGAGCAGGAGGAGGGAAGATTTGGGTCTATGCTTTATAAGTGAGAATTGAGTAGCACAGGCTGGTGCTGTTTATATAGACAGATAGAGGTGTCCTGTGGTCCCTGATATATCTAATAAGCATGTTTTATACACAAATTAGTGTGTATAGCTCAGTATTGCCATTCATTTAACTTAGACTGGTCAATTAACTTCTGGGTTTGCTTCCACATGCAAATGATGCTCCCTTGTCTTTTGTCTTTTCTCCCTTTACAATTTCCACAGAAAATAGAATCACCTTTTAACATTTGCATATTATCTAGTACCTGGTACTAGGGGAATAGGGCTGGTGGTGACTGCTGCAGGGAAAATAATCACTAATAATGATAGTTCATACACAAAGAATATTCCAACACTTGTTTCTGGAGATTTTTCCTTTAAATTTACTTTGTTTTCTTTGTTTTGTAAACCAGTTTAAGTATCCATCCTAGTGAATCTCTTGACCTCTCCTTAACATTTTAAAGAAGACTAAAGAGCTGTTGGTCAAGGAATGAAGTAAGATGTGACCTAAGCATCTTGGTGGCCAGCTAACTGAAAAGCAAATTTGGGCTTTAAAATTGCTAAGGAAATATATTTTTTGTGGATGGGGATTCCACCTTCCAACCACTTTTAAAAGAATACCAAGTTAAAGGCTTTTAAGTTTGGGAACATGATAAAGAATCCATACATCTATTAAGAAACTTCCTGTAGTGATGCCAGTGGTCTTTCCAGTCCCTGCGGGGCCCAGAGTCCTGCTGATCTTGGTGGCTGTTTTGATTCTAGTTTGAGCTATGATGCAGATGCTGCTTCAAGGAGCTCATAGGGGTTTTGTGTGGATGTTACATCACTGTTGGGTCAAGATAAACTCCACAACCATTATCTAAGGCATTCTGGGTCTGTAGGCATGCAGGGCATGTGCAGTATCCCAATGAACATCTAATCATGGTGTATGAATAGGGTGATCTCTCTGCTTGTTCTCAAGGTGTTTCTAATCAGCTTGGGATCTTTTTCCATGGCCCAAAAAGCGGTGAAGAGATTCAGGAGGGGAATAGATGATGACAGTGCTCAAGGAAGATATCCCAGTAAAGGGTTTTCAGTTGTGGAGGAAGATAAAAGCACACCCAGATACTGTTCCTTGCTTTATCTGGTGCAGGTACCTGTCTTCTCTGCCTTGACTTGAAGAATGGTCTTGGCATGAGATGTCAAATCCCATGCTGCACTGATGGTCGTGGCCAGGTAGTGGGTCATTCAGTAGCTCAGTGTCTGTCCCACAAAACAACATGGAAGGGAGGAATGGCCCACGGAGCATGCAAGAAGTTTTTAGAGATTTACTGCTGCTTTTGGGGTCTGACTAGTGTGAGTGATATATCTGATGGGCTGGGAACGTGCACGGCGGGAGGGATGGGAGTGGAACCGGGTGTCAGCAGGTGGCACTGTCTGCTGCGAGCCGGTCCCATGGTCTCCCTGCACCTTGGGGTGCTGCTGTGGGAACGAGACCTGGGGGAGTCCCACCCCTGCCTCCCCTCCCTGGGGCCCATTTGCAACCACGTTGTAGGTGCAGATGTGACACCCCTGTGCTGGTGGGCTCATCTGTTTTTTAAGGTGCTACTGTGACTTAAGGTCTGCGCTTAGCAATATATTTAAGGCATATTACACGTACTATTTTAAACGCATATTCAGAAAGATTCTTGATGCTAAGAAAAGCCATCCCTTGGGATGGTATTGTATCTGTAATAGAAGTAAGGCCTCTAGTAACTGCAGTTAGAGAACTGAATTTCACCTGCCTGAAACTCTCCTGCTGCTTCAGTGAGATGTTGAACTGATTCCAGCTCTTTCCAGTATTGGTCTAAAGTTGCAGACCATTGTTTAAAGGTTGCCTATCTCCGTCCAAAAGGCTTGGGGATCCCTACATCTTCACAGGATTTAGTGAGCAGTTTGGGACCTCAGGATGAATGGTAATAAATAATTGTCAGCAGTTAGTGCTGAGCCACAGCCATTGGAAATTATGAGGAAAAAATGAACTGGTGCTTCCTTGTAAACCCTGCAATTGTGGGTCCTCCCTGACACAGGAGGAGCAGGAGTCCCACTCTGGGTCAGTGGTGTTGCAAAAGCAGAGACACTTTCACTTGAATGCTCTGAGGACAGAAATGGCTGCTGAAATGAAAGGGAGTTGGGAGCAACCTCCCAGCCCTGCCTGATCTGTTCCAGGACACTATGGGAAAAGTGGGAGTGCGCCTGTAGCTCAGGCAGTCTCTTCTCCTGAGTGGCTTCATCCGTGAATAGGCTGTAGTAAATGCAGCCGTTGTTGATGGTGAGGTCTGGTCTGCAGCCCCTTCTTGTGCATGTGTGCACTCTGCTTTCCCTCTCCCCAGCCCCCATCTCTTGGAGGTGTTAGGAACCTTCCCTCCTTCTGAGCACACCTGGTTGCCCTTGCATGGGAGCTTTGCCCACCTGCCTCCTGGGTGAGGGAGGAGTGCAGTCCATGTCTTCAACAAAAAGTCATTTTAGGTGACAAGATACTTTTCTGGCTGGTACGTGATAGGCCTGTTGCATGTGGGTGCTGCACTGCTTGCTAGCAGTGCTTGAGTGAGTCCTGACTGAAGGATAGCTAAGGGGGAGTATGGCTCCTAGTGATATGCGTCTCACCCTGACTGAGCTGATGTTGTGCTGACGTCTCACATACTGATTTCTTGCAGTGTCCCAGTTGAAAGCCAGCTCCCTGCCCTTACTAATGCCTCAGAGGGCTGTGTTGTCCCCTAAATAAATAGGTATATAATAGGAATAGGTATATAATAGGAAATAGGTATAATTTCAAGTGCAGAATGAGCTAGGATATTCTGCCCTATTTTTTAGCAAAAGCTGGTGTTCTGGCTGTCTGTCTAGCTTCAGTCCCATCAAAGTTGGTACCATTCCTACTGGCTTTGCTTTCTATTGCTAGATGTAGGACTTCTTGTGGGCCTGTTAAAAACCACTTATTTTTGTGTGCCCCTGGGTGTCCAGCCGGTCCTGGTTGTTGTGTGTTGATCACCTGCTCTGTCTCACTCGTCTTGGATCATTTTCCTTCCAGGTCATCGACTGATAGAGGGGAAAAAAAAAGTGTTCAAGAAGCCAAGATATATGGGGCATGGAGGAAAAACAAAGGTGCTTGGTGACAGCTCTGCTTGGGTGGCTGTGACTGTTTCTGCAGCACTTCCATTGTCTGAGGTGTTCCACACATGTTGTTCTGATGGGCTCAGCCTGGGGCTGGCACTCAAGTGCAGTCAGCTGGGAGTCAGGTAGGGATGGCCTTGGGAGAGGCACTTAACTCTCTCCTTATCACTGATGGGGAAACGGATAAAAGTAAAGATGCTCACCTCCCTCTGAGGGTGATGAGAGATTAATTGGTTAATGTTTCTTAAGTGCTTTGAAGTTGAAATAAGGCAGGTGAGTGCTAACCTGAATTGCAAAAGCTAGATGTGTCAAGCGGAGGTAAAGGCTGTGCTGAGGAGGCTTTATAAGCCTTAAACTCTGTCATTCAGACATCAGGCGCCTCATGGGTTGACCTGTGCTCAGAGGCAGTCAAACACAGGGATTAGAGAGAATGGCAATTGCAACACAGAGGTCTTTCCCTCCCTATTAAGTCCTGGACCAGCCTGCACCCCTGCTCACAGGGATGAGCTGCACACTGCAGCCAATGGCAAGGTACAGGCCAGCTCTTGCTGTAGTGGTGGCAGCATCGCATCCTCCCTGTCCTTGGGACAGAGCTGAGTGGGAAAGAAGGGCTGGCACATTTTGTGATGAGTGGCATCTGGTTCCGGGTTCAGTTTTGGGGAAACCAGAGCTAGAATAGGGTTGAGCAATATGGACTCCCTCCCGGGGAGGAGCGTGAGAACTAGTGCATGCAAAGCAAGAATGTGTTTGGTGACCTGGGTATAAGCCACGGCTGGTGGGGGCGGTGGTACTGGAGCTGTGTTTAGCCTGGGTGTGTGTCCACCCACTGGTGGTTGCTCAAGAGACTGAAGAAGGAGGAGGAGGAGGCGGCAATGTTTGCTTGGCTGTTCACGGTGATAGGTGCCTGCTGGGGGGTGAACCCGGTGAGGAGCCCTGGCCACAATGGGATGTCCCATCCCCAGGGAAAGGGGGTGCCATGGTGTGGCTGATGCTCTGGGTTTGAGGCTGAGCACTCGTGGGGCCTGTGTGCTGGCTCTTAGAAGAGGCTCTCAGCATGCCACGCATTGTGCTGCATTGTCCATGTACTGCAAGGCATCCACAGGGAAGGAAGAGGGGGTCAGAAACCATTTTCTCTTCCTGAAGTGGTGGACAGGGCCCAACTTTGTCCTGCAGGATGAGGAGCAGTGAGAGAAGTCAGCAACAGAACTGGATCTCCCAGCTAGTGCTGTCATCAATGAGACCAGGCTTGAAACTTTACTTCTGGAGGGACAAAGCATTTAGATGTGGGTTAGAATTTATCTGCTACCTCTTCTGGACCCTGCTGTCTACCTCCCATGGCACAAAGTTGCTGGGAGAGTGCTGAATGTAGGACTATGCTTGTCTTCTGTCATCCCATTTCTCCACTGTTCAAAGTCTCTAGTAAGCAGATGACCACCACAGTCCTTCTAGTTTTGTCCTTCTTGTGATGCAGGAAGAACTGGAGATGGTGCTGGCCTCTAGGTAAGGAAGCCTGGGGTGGCAAATATGGAGGCAGGCTGGGACAGTGAGCTGTGTTAGCCTGGCTTCAAATCAGCAGCAGGAGCTGGATGGATTGGTCACTTCGTGCATCCACACTAGTTTCAGGAACAGCAGAAGTGTACCTCATGGGAGTGGCTTGCTAAGGTCTGGGGCCAGCACGATACTGGGGTGAGTGAACTTGTGGACCTCCAACAGGCATTTTGGACAAAGCAATGGAATACCAGACCTAGAGCCATCTGGCCCTGTGGTAGCCCAGAGCTGAGCTGCAGCTCTGCAGTAATTGGGAGTATCTGGACAGCCAGACCTTCCTGGAGCAGGCTGGGCTTTGGCAGGCAGATTAAGAGATTTGAGTGGGAGAAGATAAGTAACGTCCTGGGAAGGCTGGGGTGACAAGGTGGAGTCTGGAGGAGACTGTTGGTATCTTTCACTTTCATTGGCTTCTCCTACAAACATGGAACATGGAGCCAAGAGGGAGCACTGCAGACAGCACCGTGGTCCTTGCAGAGAGCCTGCTGTGCTCCCCTTCCTGACTTCCAAAGCAGAGGGACTGCTTTACCTGCACCCATTCCTTGGCACAGGCTTTGTACACTGCTTGGTGGTTACCAGTGGCTGTTCTGCACCACTCCTTTCCCCTGGGAAAGATCAAACAGCTGCTGCAGCTTGTCATCCAAATGCCTCCAAGAGGAAAAGAGCCTGGGGACCTGTTTTACAAGGGTCAAAGAGATGTAAATAGCTTTTTTACAAAGACTTCTGCTCCACTTCCCTCATCCCAAATGCTATAGCAGCCTCTGAGGAGGTTTCTTTTTGCTTCAGTTACTGTACCCTGCTGAGGACTCAGCCCACACAGACAGTCTGGGGCTCTTCAAGGTTTCTTCGAGGAAGCAGCCAAATGTTTGTTTTATGGATACCCTCATAATGCATATGGGTTTTCCAAGGAACAGCTAAAGGCGAGGGAGGGGGACTATGAGGATCTCATCTGGGTTGACTCATGCTTTTTGCTTCAGATGGGTTTATTATTCATCATGTACCCATTACTGCCTGGGGTCTGCTTAGATCTGTGCTCAAGAAAGATGATTGGGTTTTTTATTTTTGCTTAAACCACATCACTGCAGTACTGCTGAGCACTTGTTTGCTGTTGCTATAAGTGCCTTCATCCTAAAGTTCTGGGATGAGGTGGGAGATAGCTTCTTTGTCCTTTGCTATAGAAAAGGGTTTTGTTCCTGGACAGCCCTGCCCCACCCAGACAGAGGAACCCTTTCCCCCAGGAGGAAAACTGTATTGCCAAGTTAAATGTCATGCAAATATGGTGGTCTCACTTGTGGGTCTTTGGAACTGCTGCTGCAAGCAAAGGGTGAGAGGAGGACGTTAATGTTTTGTCTGTGAATCCTCTTGTCCTGAGCACCAGTTGGATGGAGGATGATTACTAGGGCAAAACTAATTTTATTTGAAATTGGGAATTTCCCAGGGAATGACAGCTCTGCCTTCCTGTGCTGTCGTCTTCTGGGACTAAGTATGCTCTTGGGTGTGGGCACTGCATCCTCTGTCTCTAACCTGGAGAGCTATCTTCTCTGGAGGTCTGTGGTGCCAGTGGCAGCTGTGCTGTCCAAGGATATGCAGCTCTGAAACTGGCTGTGCCATTAGGGGAGTCCCACTATGCCTACTCAGAGAAAATCACCAGAACCACTTCTTGGTCTTTGTTTTTGATGTCAGAAGGTCCTGTAGAAGCTAAATCCAGTGGTTACGTGCTAGGCCTGGGAGGGGTGGACCTGCAGCGATGATGCTCTTAGAGTGGGCAGCTGAAGAAAGGAGTTAATGTCTCCTGGGAAGCAGTGACACCTGATCTGTTCTTGTGCACTTAAACTATTAGAATTACACTTTTTGGGCTGGAAATTTCTATCCCGGAAGGCTTTTTACAGAAATCAAGTTCTGTGAAGAGGGATGAAACTCTACTGCAGCAGGGTGAAACAGCTGTGTAATGTAAGCTCTCCACCTCCCAAACCTCAGTGCTGTTAACAGCAGCAGATGTGTGAGTTTGGGGAGGTGATGGGGGACAGTGCACTGAACCCCAGGCTCAGCTCCAGGGAAGATGAAATATCTTATCCTGACTACTGACTCATTTGATGACCAATTACATATGTCTCCTTTCTCCATAGCCCAGCTGATAAACAACAGACAATATTCCCAGGTCAGCTTCTTTAGGCCACTGGAAAAATGATTCAGTTGATGTAAAGCCCCTGGGAGGTGATGGCCTGTTACATAAATGGCAGGTCTTTGTATGACCTAATAGAAGGGCAGCACCTGGGGTTCTGGGTGCAGTTGGGTGGAAAGCTGAGCAGATAGCACCTTCCCAAACACCTGTTACTGTGGGAGGGATAGCTTAATTCCAAAGGTAAATCTGGAAACAGAAGTCAGAGCAGTAAGGCAGTATCAAAACCATGCTTTGGAGCATTTGAGATCCTGGGCTAGGATAGAGCAGCCTGTTGACAAAAGGACATTTCTTGCCATTAAAATTCTTGCATTCCCTGCTTGATGAGTGTGCCCTGTTGTCTACAACACAAATGACCCAGTTTGAATGAACTAATTAAATCTTTGAGCTATACTGACAAAAAAGATTGTGCAAAGCATCTTTTAACTCAAGCTCACTTAATTCATGGAGTGCTGAGGCTAGAAGTGAAGAGTGAAACTCGTGATAGAGAAATCAAATTTGTGAATGTCCTGAAGTTCATGCATCTTGAGAATTGTTCTTTATCAAGGGCAGGGACATGGACTTTCCCACAGCTCTTTGTTTTCCTCTTTGGATTTTGATATTTTTGAGAGCTATCTTTGGTATTACTTATTAATCCTATTTGCTGCAGTGGTGCCACAGGGAGCCACTGCTGCTGGCATGATGAGCTTTCAGTCTAATTTGAAACAAGATGTAACAAGGGAACACAGCCTGGAGTGGGAGGCAGAGGGTGTAATGAGATCCCAGGTTTGATAGCCTGCATGTTGCACAATGTGGTGTGTTTGAGCACCTTGTTTGCAAACCTTGGGTCCCTTTTTGTAAGTTTTAGGGAACGATTTCAACCTGAAGGTCAAAATCAACACATGAAGAATAACACTGTTAGTTCCAACTGGTCCTGACCTATTAATTTGCCTGTATATTTTGAGATGGAGAAACTCAAGTAGAGGTGGTTTTTTAGCCCTGGTACACAAAATATTCAGTGGTGATGTCTGAACTTCACAAAAGAACTTTGGGAATTTCTAGTGCTGTTGAAGTAACACTATGATGTGAAACTGAACAAGAGCAACCAAAGAAGGGGCTGTAGCTCTGGGTAATTAAAAGGTGAGGAGGGCAATGCACTGGTTTTAATGGGAACACAGGGAATTATTAAAGGAGGGATGAGGGATCAGTAAGGATGGAACTCATCAGCTGCTTTTAAAATGTAGGATGTAGAAAAACTGGGGGAAATGTGTTGGCATGCATCCCAGGCTGCACTGATTTATTTTTAAACAAGGAATCTATCATTATGAGATGTAAAGACTTGCAGCAGCTGTTATATGTGCAGGGATGTGAAGGTGCTTGGGCATCCTGGGAGTGAAGTGAAAGTGGATCTTCCTTCTCTCTCCTTCTTATTCCTCCACAGTAAAAGTTGATCAGCCCCTCCCTGTCAAGTATTTCCCCTTGATTTTTTCCTTTTATCATTAGCTTTGCTCTGCCCTTGCAGCTTTTTCTGGTTCAAAGTGTCTGCAATTACCCAGGTACTGGAGGTTTTGGCTATGGTGGTGTGACTCGTGTAGTTTGACTTCATCAGTTCCAGCCAGCCAGCCAAAAGGACCTTTTTAGCTTAGCCCATGTTTATGTGGAAACATGGGTAGCCACCCTTGGAGAGCTGTGTTGCCCTTTTTTTTTTTTTTTTTTTTTTTTTTTTTTGGGGGGGGGGGGGGGTGT